>JAGXCT010033818.1:8987-77059 GCA_022495035.1 Philopotamus ludificatus | reverse complement strand
CTTGGCTACAAAATCATGCCAAAAGGCGTGAACGGCTCATAAAGTGTTAATATTTATATTTTAATTTATAATATCAGGGGGAGAACTTCATCAATATATCTTAAGAGGCTAAAATAATTTCCGCGAATATTAACTAAAATTATTAAAAAAATAAATGAAAAATAATTTGGGTTTGTAGAAGATTTTAATTTAAATATGTATATTTTAAATTTAATTTTAAAATAAATGTTTGATGTAAATGATGTTTTATATTGAAGTGATCGTTTACGTAGACGGGTGATATTTAACCGATAAGTTCTGGATGTCGCTACATCCCATGTACGAACCATAGAGCGGCTCTAAAAGTCAATGATTAACAGATTCGCTCTAAAATGCGGTCGGCTTTATATAGAATCGTCAGACGCGTTAAGGGCCGATAAAAGGACGAAACACTACAGCCGAGGAAATAAATCGATATTTTAAATGGCACTCGGGAGAACACAAGGGCCCCCCCGAGAGACCATTAGTCAGATGGGCATTTAAGATTGCGAAAACTCCCGGGCTCCGGATTAGATTAGGCAGTAGGGACATAATGCATTCGCGAAACGGAAAAATAAAGAAAAACCGAGCAAATGAGTTGAAAAAGAAACATCTTTTAACACGGCGAGGAGAGCGGGCCACTCCGCCCTTATAAACACAGTTTGTAACTGTCCGTAATGTAATCCGTTTAATTATGAGAAATGCCCTCGAAAGGCAGCCATGAAAAATTGTTCGCCGTGGAAAAGTTTTTTATCGTGTGATGTGAAAAGAATTTCAGCCACCCACCCCGTTCGGGATGAATGGCGGAGTGAAATATAAATTATGTCTATTGAGTTAATATTAAGTCATTTATTTTATCAGATTTAATTATCTGAGTGATACTGATAATTTTTAAAGATAACCTAGCCACTAACTATCTCAAAGCTATTCATGAATTCGAAAAAAATGTTTACATAAAACCTTGATTAGCAATTACTTTAAAATATTTTTTTAATTAATGTACAGTGTATTTTATTTATATAATATATTATATTTATTTGACGATAGATTAATGGTATGACAAAAAAAATTTCAAAGCACCACATAAAAAGGTTTGATACAGATTATAAAGATGCGAGGATAATAAGTCTCTTATACTTATATTTCCCCTTTGTCAGTGTCATAAGGAATTCCCTGAATTCAGAGATATTTCTGATACCTATCCGGGCCCTATCTTAGCTCAATCGCACTTAACATACATTATCAAAACAGACTTACAAGCCATGACAAAGTAGAAAAGTAAAAGTTTATCGATGACACAAAAAATAAAGTAGGTAGCCAATATGACTACCAATGTCAAAATAAGATCAGTGACTGAGCTAAGTTAGTAATCAGATAGGTGTCTGACGAAAACTATAAATTCGGAGATTTTTTAAAACACTAGAAAGCCATTACCTTTTTCGTGTTTTATAAAAATATTTACGTAGTTTAGTGCGTTGGAATTTATGAATTTAATGCGATATATTTTTCGTGGAATAAATAATTATATAAAATAAATAATATAAATTTCAATCCAACTGAAATAATATTAAAAATAAATTAAAAAAAAACCAGTGTCATGGTTTGACACTGGAGGAATATTAGTGTGAGAGACTTATTCCCCTTGCATCTTTAGAATGTTTATCGAATCTTTGGTTGAATGAATGGCGCTTTGACATCTTTCTGATATGCCATTCATTCATCGTAGTCAAATAAATAAATAAAATATCTCATATTAAAGGTCTTTCTGATATTTGTTTATTGTTTAATTGTACTACCTTATTTTATTAGAATTGTGATTTTAAAAGTCGTAATTTTGTCAAACAAACATCCACAATAGTTGATTATTCTATGAAACGAATAAATAATTTGTACTACATCTTTAAGATATCTTGTTTTTGAAGTTGTTTTGCATATTTATGAATAAATTAAATTTTCTATAGCACTCATTTATGTTTAGATACAAAGGGTTTAAAATAGATTTTATAAAAAAATAAATATTTAAGCTTTATAAAATAATCAGCGCACTATTGAGTCCTGAATATGGGGTGTTGTTATGTTGTAGCACATGACATCACCTCCCCTTTCATATTTTATGCCATCGAACATACCAACAACAACTTAGAATTTAGTGTCTCTGGAGACGTCATTACAGGGGAGTAGAATTGCGTCTATGTATGTACATAATAATGTTCAATTTCTCATGATTAACGACTACTGGAGGGATGGTAGACGCGGATGGGTGAATGCAGAGGAGGAGGAGGAGGAGAGTGGTAGACAGACAATTAAGCTCTGACGAGACAGCTTCGTCTGCATTTATTACTCTGGCCCTCGTACAGTTTTTCCCGTTTCTTTCAGATTTTTTACACTTCTTCCTAGAATGCAAATTCCTATTATTTTTATTATTATTATCAGCGTCCATTCGAGTTCGTTCACACCCCTTTCGTTTCATTATTCCGCTTCTGACATTTCTTCAGCGTGTTTTTTTTTCTCCTTCTCCAATTCCAAATCTCATCAAAAATTTTAATTAAACCTATCGAGGTACTCGGTTTCGAGCGCAAAGCGAGGCTTTTGATGTTATCGCACTAATCTTTCGATTTTCTTTCAATGCCAATATTGATATAATTAAAAAAATATATTATCTAGAAAATAGACGTTTAATATTGCGCAAGATAAAAATTTTGGGTTTCCGCTTAATGAATATGGAGGTTTCTCTAATCCACATGAAACGTTTCTATGCGGTGTTGAAGTGCCAAAATGAAGGTTCCCACAGGAGAGGTAATACCCGTCCATGGGTCTTATATTGCCGGTACTTATTGGTAATTTCTCCCTTGTATTTACCATATAACTGCTTATTGCCCCAAACATTATGCGTTATTTGATATTATATTATAATTTGATGGAAATAGTATGGCCCCGGGGTCGTGTTAAATTTTAACATTGGGCAAGTGTATTGAAAACACAGTGTGTTTGATACAAATGAATTTTGGCAAACGTTCACCATAGTAGCATATTCGCATAGTAATGAATTAAAATTAAAAATTCATAGATGGCAGCACAATATAAACATAAGTTTTAATTTAAATATAATGAGTATCGGGGCTTGTATGTAACATGCAACTATTATGATAATGCAAGTTAATCGCGATTGAGCTATTTTAACACTCGGATAGGTTAAAATATATGAATTATGGGAATTAGAGATCCAAATGTGACGTATCTGGCATTTTATGCAACATTTATATGACTGAACAGAGCTTTAATTTTTTTCTGTCTTGCCATTCATAGTCGAATAATAAAATTATTCATTGTATCTATTTATTTATTTAAGGGAATGAGTCACTCACACTAATATTTCCCCCAGTGTTAAACCACGACACTTGTTAATTTTTAATATTATTTCAGTTGGATTGAAATTTATATTATTTGTTTTAAATAATTATTTATTCAACGAAGGATAGATGGCATTCAAATAACCATCTCCATAAATATTTTTAAATCTCTTTAACTAATAATAATTGTAGGTGACATGCATAAATAAAATAATATGCATGTCACCTACAATCTATAACACTGGTAGATTAGAACGATAGTTTATTTTTTTAACAACAATTTAGTCAATTTGAAGCAAAAAAATATTCACTAAAAAACGATTTGTTTTTAAAAAGTATCAGAGTTGTCTCAACGAGTGAAAAATCGGTGAACAAATCCCTGAATTCGTAAATTCCCTGAATAATAAAACCTTGGGGTATTGTGTTCCATGGATTATTACGGGCGTAGATTACGTCGATTTGTTCATGAAAGGTTTCCTGAAAATATCCGATTTATTAACAGTGAAAAGTGAGAGAATGATAGAACCTTTTTCCAGTTCTTTTTAATATTAAAAGGTGTTTGGATTCGGTGAAACGAATTTGAAGTTAGCAAAGTGATGAGTCTGTAATAAAAAATAAATTAAAAAATAAAAAAATCATAATATAAAACGATCTTATTAGAAAAATGTGCAAGATTTGTAAAAATTAAGCTATCAGGAATTGTATAAATATATATATCTTGAAAGATCTCTAGAGATTAGACGTAAGATGGATGCTTTTGGTGGAGACAGATGCTTTAAGCTTCAACAGTTAAAGTAAGCTATGTGCTAATTATCAAGGAACTAGATATACACAACTGTTCATAATATTATATATTAATATGAAATGAAATTATATGGTTATTCATAAAGTTGCTATTGTTCTTAATTTTTAGGCATATATTATTTTTAAGTATTTTTCCCGATTACTACATTTTTCGTAAAGAATTCTAATGTTTGCCCAGACACGTTTCACTCGCTACAAATTGAAAATTAAAAATAATCTATGTTTATTTTCGTTATGTCACGAACACCTAGGGTTTTGGTCGTAAAAATAGTTAATGGCATTCTATATGGAAAGCACTATATTTTACTTTCGAAACTAACCATATTAGTAAATATCACAAAATTGTTTTTTGATATATTGGGGTTGAAAAACTCAACAGGTCGTATAAATGGACGAATGTCATGTGTCCCCCACATAATTTTATTTACATTAGAGAAGTGAATTGACAAAAAAAAACTTATGAAAGAATCGGCAAAACTTGCAACAGAGCCGGGGGAGAACGCCCAAAGTTGTTCCCGGGCACGAACAAAAATGATGAGGTGGAAAAAGTTGCCAGTCTCACTGAAAGCTTTGAATGCATTTAATTGAATTTCAAAACCGTACCGGAAACTTATAACTTACAACTTTCGACACGAAGCAAACCGTCTTCCGTGTATTACCGCAACTTTTAGCCAGAGCATTGAAAGTATATAGAAATAAACGATGCTGCGGTACTCCGGGGAGTTTGTTTGCGGTCGCTGATTGGATGCCGTTGTTGTTCCAACAGGAGTTGTTACAACGAATCTTGTTGTTATTGTTTGCGGCGAAGGGGCTCGGGGAAAAATCGTGCGTTTCGATTCCGAAGCGGAAAATCTTGGCCTCCCTTTTTCCCTTTTGTTTTTGGACAATTTAACATGTTATCTTAATAATGAGGCAGAAAAATGTGGCATTAGCATAATGTATGTTGATATAAACATGGAGCCCGCCGCTGACTTTTTACCCCTGGAAGTCTAACAACGGTGGCCCTATTTTGCATATTAAAATGAAGGAGTTGTAATGCAACTTTGCGGAAAACAATATTCTCCAGTTTAACATATTAATTTTCCAGGAAAATATTATCAGCACATATGATATTTATAAGCGAAGTATTTAATAATAAAACATCAGTGTTTCTCAGAGAGTATGATATATTGACAATTATTTCAAACACAAAGCATGACACGTAATCCTTTACAAAATACGGAGAAGAGCGCTCTCCGAAGCATAGATTTCCGAGAGCGCTCTCGGTAAATAATCAACGCTTAGCACCTGCGCAGAAAACAGCAATGTTTCACAATTATAAAATAAAAACTATTTTATTTATTATCAACAAAAGAAGGGCAAATATACGTGATATTTAAATGATAACTTAAAAATATATTTTATATTAGGACAACGATTTATTAATCAATTAAATGTTTTTCTAAATATATTTTTAATAACCCATTTAAACCTATGAAAGTTAAATTAAAGCAAATATCATTTCAGAGTAATAATTTTAAATAAAAATTTTACTTCCGCAGTAATATATTTTTAATATTCTACAGTTTAACATAATAATATATATAAGAGTTTGATTTAAGAAAATATATTAACTGAATTGTCACAGTGCACATAATAGAACGACAGAGAATAGAGTCATTTAGGTATGACAATTATTTTGAACACAAAACATGATTTTCAGCGAAGAGCGCTCTCCGAAACATGAATGGCCGAGAGCGCTCTCGGCAAATAATCAACACCGAAAACCGTTGTGTTATTTGTAAAGAACAGAAATATAATATATTTGTTTTTCTAAATATATTTGGTGCACCGGAAAGTTCTGTCAAGATACGGGACGATACTCTCAAGATCAAAATTCTTTATTGACAACATCGGAGATTGCAGAAAAGCTTAATTCAGCCCAACAAACCATTTCGGACCATATTCGGAAACTAGGATTATTATGGAAATATTCGAGATGGGTGTCACATGAGTTAGGAGTTTGAACATCTCTGCTAGCACGAAACAAAATCGAACCCTTCTTGGACCGGATGATAACTAGGGATGAAAAGTGGATTACCTATGAAAACAACGCAAGGAGAAGAACATATTGTGAGACCGGAAAACCTACCCCCTCCCCTTCTAAGCCCTAAGGTGGGACATTCGAGGACCAATACATTTTGAGCTGTTAAAACCGAACGAAAATCTAAATTCGGAGAGGTACTGTCAGCTATTGGATAATTTAAAAACAGCACTCCAAGAAAAAAAGCTGGCGTTGTTCAAGTGGAATGACATCATGATAATACTAGGCCACATACTGCTTTGAGTACTCGTCAGAAACTCGCAAAGCTAGGCTGGGAAATTCTGTCACATCTACCATACTCCTCGGACCTAGCACCCTCCGATTATCACTTGTTTTTGCCCTTACAATTTTTTTTGCAGGGGAAAAGCGAAGAAGGTATCAGACACAAACTGGTTTATTTTTGCCTCTAAAGATAAGACATTATTTAAAAATAGGATATACAAATTGCCATCACGCTGGAAAGAAGTCATAAAGTTTATTCAAGGTATGAAAAATTTATTACTTTGTTTTATTCCAAAAATGGAGAGAACTTAAAATATAAATTTAATCCTATGAAAGTGAAATTAAAGCAAATATCATTTCACAGTAATAATTTTACAAAAAATATAACTACGCGAATCATATAAAAATATTTTAAATTAAAAAAAAACAAATTGATTGAAAGCGTTAGTAATATGGCGATTAATAAGTAAAGCGATACCCGATCGATACTATGACCTTATCGATGATTAGACATTTCAATGGATTGGGTATGGGCACTAAAGTCATTTTTCATTTACCACCCGTCATATATCAAAAGCTATTCTCTCCACTGACGCATAAATCAATTTACCAATTATAATATTGAAAAAAAAATATATATTCCACGCCGTATATTTTCACAATGTGCATTAAATTCGACACGGAGCCAATTGCATTTGCACAACAATAATTTCGCAAATCGTTGTTGATACTCGGCGTTTAATCGCATCAGTATTCAGTTCGGGCGGTAAATTAATTATACCGACGATAGTCGTTTGCGTCGCCGGATATCAAAATAACATCGATACTTTATTGCGACGGGCCGGTGCAGTGGACTTCCCCAACAGTGCTTCCGGAAAATTGTGTCCTCGAGCTAACGCGGATATATGCGCCCGGTGCCGAATCGGCACACCGGCAAAATTATGAGTTGAAAGCCACTGAACTGGGGGTAGCGAAATGAAAATTTATATAGTCGGAAAAAGGGTGCGACCCCCAGATCCATTGTGTGAAATTATGTCGCCATTTGTCTTTTTGGCGCTGCGCATGTATGTGCGTTTGAAAAATCTGGGTTTCAATGTATCCGATGGCGCGATAAATAAAATGGCGTGGCCGACACGCGACTCTCATCCGTTACGCTGAGGAAGATAAAGTGTTGCATTCGGATTTTATTTTCAGTAGGCGGCAGATCGAATTGATATTGCTTTCAATAGAAGTGAGCTCAAGTAAATTCAAAGGGATTCCATGCAAAAGTATATGCAATCCATGATAAAAATGGCACTGCAAATATCAAATGTTATGGCTTGTGAGTAACATACATATCATTTCAATAACGTAAGTTAACGACGACTGAGCTAAATTAGTAGTCGAGTGTCCGACGAAATCTATGAACTCATGAAATTCTTTATAACACTGACCGGGGGTATTTAAGAAGTAGAGCCCCATAACCTCTGCATGTTTTATAAAATAAATATTTATGTAGGTAGTTTGATGCGTTGGAATTATTTAATTACATTCGTTGAATAAATAATTATAAAACAAATAATATTAAATTAAAAACAAACCAGTGTCGTTGGTTTGACACTGGGCGCGAATATTAGTGTGAGACTCATTCCTTAACATCTTTAGAATCTTTATCGAATTTTTATATGAATGAATGGTGCATATTTCTGTTATGCCATCTATCCATCGTAATCAAATAAATAAAACATCGTCAAATATTTGTATTCTAATAAATATTTGTAACAAATCTTTGAATTCCGTGAGTATTAAAACCTTGCGATATTGTATTTCATGGATTATCACAGGGATAGGTTGTGTTGATTTGTTAATGAAAGGGTTCTTCAAAATATTCGATTTATCAACAGTAAACTTACTTCTTAATATTGAAAGGTACAGAACATCAGTACTTCTTAATATTAACACTGTATGAACCGCAAGGTTTTACATCAAACCTAGCCTGGGGGCCGCATGGTTTTATCTAATGATAATCTAAGCTAACATGGACGTCTATCGATCTGTGATCAAATAGTAGAACTACATTGTGCATCGTTTTCAGAAAAAAAATGACAATGGCTCTCAAGCCAGAAGGCGTGAACGGCTCATAACGCTTGGCTACAAAATCACGCCAAAAGGCGTGAACGGCTCATAAAGTGTTAAAAGGTATTCGGATTCTGTAAAACGAATGGAAATTAGCATAAGTCTGTAAAATAAAATAACCTAACAAAGCTAAGGCTTGACTAAGAATATTAATTTAAGTGCTTGCATATCTTCTGGATTGCTAATATACAAGGATTAATGAAAAAAGAATTAGAGTTTTTTAATTTTATATTTTAAAACTAATGTCCGAAAATGGTTTGTTGTTATTTGGGTGCTCTTAAAAGATGTATCATTGTTTAGGTAAATTTTAGTAGTTAATAAGCCGATATAAGCGTTAGTTTATATATATATAAAAGTGGATTTTATCTGAAAACAATTAAAAAAGATTTTTAAAAATTGAGTGATCTAGAATTGTATTAAGCTCATTATAAAAATAATCTATGTAAATCCAGTGAGACTAGACATTTTTTTTCAATAAATAATTAATCACTGTTATGTCTTATAGGTAGCATTCATATTATTTTGATAATGTAAGTAAACCGCGACTGAGGTAAGTAAGTAGCCGGATATGTGTTGCCAATGAAGTATGAAAACAATGGCCAGGAAGTATGAAAATGTAAGGGACGCATTACCTCCACATATTATATAAAAAAAATATTTAAGTAGGTTATAGGCTCAAATGAATTATTTTAAAACCACCTACCCTACGTTTCATAAATAATTATTAAGACAAATAAAATGTAAACTTCAACTCAAGTGAAATAATATAAAAATTAACCAGTGTCGTGGTTTGACACTGAGGGTAATATTAGTGTAAGAGACTCATTCCCTTTGTATCTTTAAAATCTTTATCGAATTTATATATGTATGAATGGTGTTTTGGAATCCTTCTCTTATGCTATTTATCCATCGCATTCAAATAAATAAATAAACAGGAATCAGTTACATCAGATTTCATTAAGAAATAATGTGTTTTGCCAGTAAAAAAAACAACAAAAGGCAAAAATAGCCAATTGACGGATATAATTGGTTTATTATACGGCTATATTTAATAAAATTTGATTAAAATATATTACAATACCAAAATAGAAGGCAAAAGTGGATCCGCTGACGTGAACGTTGCAAGGGGATATCCCTTAAAATTAATAAAGTTAATTTAAGAATTCTCTTCTTATTCTTCTGATTTTTTAATGCTAATAAAACAGCATTCTTTAAAAGACAGTGACACTGAGAGCATTTCATCTAGAATAAATAAATATACTTAAAGTAATGCAAAGCACATAATAAATTTTCAAAAAACTCTAAATGATTAAATGAAAGGAATTAATGGTTGTCTTCTAACTAGAGTTAGAGAGATAGTTAACATATTTTTTTCTATTTATTTTTATTTTATTTATATTTATTTTACAGATGGATGTATTAATATAGTAAATAAAAATAAAAATTAGAATTTTCATCACAATATATGTTAGAATCTTTCATGTTTTAAGACTTATCTGCTTTATAATTTATATGATTTATCCACGTATGTAAATTGAAAATGTAAGGATAATTAAGATGAAAAATCAGATCGTAACGCAAAACCACGCATGTATAATAGAAGAAAATAATAATTCCAAGAATTCATTTTTCTCGCAAAAAGGCTAAGATAAAGAAAATATTTATTATAAAATCATATTATGTTTTAATATAAAATATAGATTAGACTTTAATATGGCCATATATAGAATGTAAGATTTAGTAAAGGATATCACAGTATTCTGCTTTAATACATCTTCCGCAATAAAACCGGTTTATCTATGGTTTGATTTAAAAACCGGAAAATTGGTTTTCCAAGTATAACGTTTATTTTTTTTTTGATGCCGCGACTTTTACGATCCGTGTCATTTTTATTGTATTTTATTTTTAATAGAAAAACAGCAGAGAGATTCGTAAAACTTCAGACATGCCACACGTCATACATGAAAATGTCTGGATTTTCTCGATAATCTTAGGATTTCAGTATAAGTCTTAAGGGATTAGTAGAGAATTATTATATTCTGAAATAGAATCATTGAATACGTTTTATTTATTTATAAATAGTATTTGAAAAATTGCAGGGAGATTTGTCCAGATACAATATGATTTATAAATTGCTGTACGTTTTAATCCGAAATCTCATCTGGATTCGAACGTCCCAATCCTGGGATTAAGCACAGATTGATTATTTATATAAAAATCTAAGTTTCAAAATCGTATATGGCCCATACTCGTACGTGTATCAGGGTACTAATTAATTTTAATTGATATTCGCACGGGTATGTTATATCATGTCACTCCTTGGCCAAAAAATGTGCGAGACAGTTGAGCTCTGCCCATTTTCTCTTCGTGTCTCAGATATTGGTCTGAGTTTCACAAATTTATACATATTAAAAAAATTATAATTTTTCGCTGTCCCCCTCTGCACAGTTATAGCGCCGGCACAATGCTCACTCGCATTGTAATTTATTAGAGATTTTGCCGGCGCTCGAGTGGTTGACAGCTTTCAAAAAAAAAAAACATAAGCGAAAAAAAAATAAATATAGAAATAGATAAAAAAAAAAAAACATGTAAAAACAAAATAATAAAAAATAAACACAGTATGAAATAAAGCATAAAATATTATAAAAAATAGATAAAGATTGATGAAGTGTGAACACAGAAGCCAAGAGTAGTTATTAAAATTATTACATTCAATATAAGGAGAGGGAAAATAAAAAAAAAAAAATAAAAAAAAGGAGATAAGAGGAGAACAAAGCAAAAGGGTTGTTAAAAAGTTAAAGTTTTTGTTTTTTAATTTTTTTTTTAAATCTGAGTTAAAGATGACTTTAACTAAATTTGGTAAAATAGATCTGAATTATGATTTGGGTTATCTTCTTTTTTTTTTTTTTTGAAGGAATTAAAATGGTCTTAGGTAGGGGAATTCTATGATAACATTGGGAGTATATAGGGTCATAGTTCGAGGGAGAGATGGATGGGTTTATATTTTTTTTGAATTTTGAAAGGTTATTTAGAAAAAGTGGCATATATTTTTTATAAGGTTTATAAGAGGGGAGGATTTTAAGGTCTTTATTGTATGTCTGTGTTTTCAAGGAATAAACCAAGGTGCGTTTGTAATTTTGCGTAGGTGATATTTATTTTCGTTGAATTCTGTTTATATGTGTAGGATGGTAGTGCCCCAGATTTAGGAAGCCCCGTGAGGGACGGATGATGGCGAGTATAAATAAGTATTTTTAATTTGAGCGAAAGGATACTGTTTTTACCTATAAGAGGACGAAGAAGCGCGTTGCAAATATTGATTTTTTTAATAATATATTCTACGTGAGGTCTCCAGGAGAGTTTTTTATCGAAAGTGACCCCGAGGTACTTTGCTTCAGAATTCCACGGAATAAGAGTATTTTTAATTTTAACATTTAGTAGATTTGATATTCTTTTTTAAGAAAAAAATATTGCCTGTGTTTTTGAGAGGTTCATATTACCCATTTGTCAGACCACGTTTGAAGTTTGTTTAAATGCTACAACGTTTGCCATGTATGAGGTTGGGGCTTCTGCGGCTGATTATGGCAGTGTCGTCGAGTAAAGCGCCAAAGAGGAATTATTATTTTTATCTTTGGAGTCAGGATATCACTCGTATAGATCGGGAACAAGAGTGAAGAGATTCGATCCTTGAGGGACCAGCCGTAATCGGACGGATGGAGGAGAAGTTAGAATCTAATTTTACTTTGAAAAGGATGATTTTTTAAAATGATTGAATGTTTATATATGGAAATGTCCAGCCAGATGAGTTTAAAATTAGACCGTCATGCAGACCTTGTCAAAGGCACGAGTGATATCTAAAAAAATTGCACCGGAAGAATGTTTTATATTAAGACCTTTTCCGATAAATTCCGAAACGCGAAGCTGATGACAAATTGGAGTGACCCGGTCGAAAGCCGTGTTGTTCGTCAGGAAGTGCCTTGAGGTCTGAAGTTAATTTATGTAATCTATCGTTAATTATTTTTTCAAGAAGCTTGCCCATAGAGGAAAGGAGGCTGATAGGGCGGTAGTTATCTATGTGGTCAGGAGGTTTGCCGGGTTTGGGGATGAGGATGACATTAGCGGTTTTCCATAGAAGTGGAAAATAATTATATTGCAATGAAGAATTAAAATTTTTTAAAATTGTTAGTATACCTTTAGGAGGAAGAAATTTTAAGGCTTTAATTAGGATTTCGTCTGGGCCGGCGCTTTCCGATTATGTAGTGATTTTATTGTGGAATTTAATTCATGTGGATCAATGTGTGGGATGTGTGTGGTGATGATTTCTGAATTGAATAATTTAATAGTTGAGTCTACTAGTTTTTTGTGTTTTGCGTATGTTTTTGAGTGTGTAGGAGGGGAGAAGATGGATTCTAATGAGTCAGCAAAGGCATTACATTTTTCTAAGGGTAATGGCTAATGGTGTATTGGATTTTAAAGGGAGGAAAGATTTTGCCGAATGTTCTTAGGATTTAGCCAAGTACGCGGGATTTGTTATTCTTATTTAAATTTTCATCTTTTGAAGAAAGGTCGGATATTTTGGCGTTCCAATTGGAGTTATTCCAGATCCTTAATTCTTCCTGGACTCTCTCTTGATATTTATTGGATAGAAATCTGTAGACTGGATCTCCAATTCGATGCCATTTTCTCAGGAGACTGTTTTTGAGGGAAATTAACTGTTTAATATGGGGAGGAAGGGGAGATGTTCTTGGTCTATTCGTGAGTGTGTGAGTAGCTTCTGAGATGGTGTTTGTGATTGTGTTTGTGAATTGGTGAAGTGCTGCGTCAATTTCAGAGGTTGAAGTTAAAGGAAAAGGAACTTTATTTAGTTTTTCTGTTATTATAAATTTAAATTTAGACCAGTCAGTGACATTTATATTGGTGGAAGTTAGAGGGTTGGGGTTTTCATTCATAAGAATTTCTAAAAGGATGGCTTTGAGATTCAAGGGATGTTCGTCTATGGTCCAAATGTTGGGAATGAATTTATTTTTGTTGAGGATTGCAAAATCAAAGGACTAGGATTATGCAGTGGAGATTACAGCCATAAGTGTAGTCATCTGGGGCGAATGTTGCCAGCTGTAGTCATGCTTAATTTATACACTGCTTTACCCGCTATTCTGCGATGACAGCCCAGTTTTTCGTGTTTTGCATTAAAATCATAGCTGTAATGGTTGGGATGTCGTTAATTGGGTTGACTAATTTAAGTAAATCTGCCGTAAGGGCCTGTTTATAGATTTGATTGGAAATCACCGAGGCTGGGTTGTATAATGAAGATATCTGGAGGAGACCAGAGCTCGTCTCGAGGATTATGGTTGTCGCCTCTATTAAAGAGAGGGCGTCGGATGGGATTTGGTAATGGATAAATTGTTTTTTAATAAAAATACCTGTACCGCCGCCTCGGCGGTTGAGGCGGTCGTTTCTGTAAAATTGAAAATTAGGAATAGAAGGTTTAATACTTGCTCTGAGGTGAGTTTCATTGACGAGCATAACGTCAATATTGTGCTGTCTGACAAATTCGCGAAGTTCTAAAATTTTATATTATGAAGGAATTGGCGTTCCAGCTGGCGATCTTAATGAAGTTCGGCCTAATTTTATTGGCCATCGATCATGGAAAAAAGAAGGTGGTGATTAGCATAGAAGTCCTTTTTTCTTGAGGAGTTTTAGCGGACATGTAACGAGCTGCGAGTTCAAAAATCATCATCATCTCTTTGAACGAGTTATTTGTTTGATTGTGGTTGCTGTTATTATTTTCAAAATTATTAGTGGGATTCTGGTACATATTATTGTTATTATTTTGGTTATTAATATTGAAGTAGGATGAGACGACCATGAGTAGGGATTGGGATTAATAGTTTGTGGGATATACTGATTTTGAGGAGGTGGAGGATTTTTATTAAATTTTAATTGAAATTTAGGACATTGTCTAAATGACGCAGTGTGTGGGCCGCCACAATTAAAACATTTCGGAATAATTTCATAGGGTTTATTACATAAATCTGTAGGGTGCGGACCAGCGCATTTCACATTGGAATGCCGCCAGACAGCCAGAGGAGGTGTGGCCGAATCTCTGACAGCGGTGGCATTGCGTCTATGATACAGTGAAGTGTTTACATATGGTTGAATTTTTTTACTGCTACATATCACAAGTGCGTAATTTGAAATGGCACACTCCTCTGAATCGTTCAATTTAACTAGAAGGGTCGGTAGATCCACTTTTTGGGGATGAGTTCGCGTCAATCGATGGATCTCTTCGATGCCTGAAATCTGCTGGAATAAGAAATTGGAAAACCTTTAATTAGGATTTTAATTAGCGGATTGTCTCTAATAATGTAGGAGGAGTAAGGAACTTTGTTTTCGGTGAGAAGTTTTGTAGTAGCGCGATGTTCATCCGGAGTATTAACAAATATTAAGGGCCCGTCAGTTGAATTTTTTATTTCCCTAGGGGCGATTTTAATTTTTTAAGGGTCCTACAATTCCTTTAATACTATGTAGGGACCTGATAGTTTATAGGAGGGATTCGAATTTGTTTTGACTGAGGAAGTTAGAGTGTTGGATTTGCGTCAACTGGAATGATCTTCGTGTATTGTTTTGTTTTGTTGTGGCGGGTGAGAGATATTTGTGTGGCAAAATATAGGTGACTGTTGGAAGGAGTATGAATTTCGAACGGGAGGAGTGCAGGAAAATCTGTAATAACCGAAGGTGAGTTGAAGCCCGAAGCAGCACTTACGTTTTTTTGTGTGCCTGGCTACAGTTATAAAATCTTGGGTATTTGTGGGCTCTTCCATCTCCACGTCGGTGATGGCTGCCGCTACCGGGGTTTGGTCTGACTCCGTGTCGACGCTTTGGGAGTCAGAAGCGTCTTCGTCGTGATGCTCTGAGGTATAATTTGAAACACGTGATATGGGTGATTTCAATCGATCTTTTAAAATTAATCTCAGAATATTGCGCTGCGTTTATTTTTTAAGTGTTATTATCTCCTTCTTGTTCTTCAATTAATTTTTCATATTTGTCCATACGAATAGTTAAAGGTCTCTAATGTATTGAGCAGTGCAGCATTGTCTTTTATTTACCGCGGACAAAGCGAGAAGCTCTGCCATGATTAATAACTACTTATTCCCGCTTTATTGTTAAATCACTATTTGTTTGTTGTTGTTTATCTGTCACTTTTATTACGGTGGTACCGATATTTCGGCTGAACTTGGCCACGTGCCGGCTCCGGCCATGAGCGTCTCTGATGTTTGCCTGGAGGCGGAGTAGTCGCCGTCTGGCTCCTCCATCCCAGCGCTGCTCGCGCGCAGGGTGCGCGGCGAGGCAGGCTCGGGTGGAGCGGGTCTGATGGTGACAAGCGTTTTCCAAAAAAATTGTGTGCGCGATGCTGAACGTAATGCGACTGTCGTGAGCGAATAAAATCGAATGTTATATCATGTATAGCCAATCGATATAATAACAAACACTGTAAATTATACTCTGTATCCTGTGTAATATGATGTAATTATCCTGCAGGCTAAATAGACAAGGATATGTATGTATACATACAGGATGTGCCGATAATGGATTTAATTAAACTCGACCGATCGAACGATCGGTTTATTATTGCGATAACACATTTTATTATTATTCGATATCGATTCGAACGCTAGGCCAACAACAAATACCATGTGTTTTCAAGCGTTGTTATTAACAAAAAAAATAAATATTAATTGATAATCGCCTCTGGGGTTATCCGAGATCGCTCTTGTGATCGTATTTTTGTGCGACTCTGGGTAATAAAATAAATATAATGAAATGAAGGTGGAGTGTATCGATTTATATATGTCATCTTCATGTCTTTAGGATAAATGATAGGTCTCAAAATTGTATTAAAAAGGGACGTATATAACTGACAGTGGCTTTATTGGCAGGATAAACTTTATTGCTCTTATTTGATATAATAATTTTTTTTTTGGCAAAATATACGGCTAAATATATACGCATCTGCTGTATTTTATTACAAGCGTAATATTACTCGATTATGCGCAATATATTGTTGTTTTAAATTAAAAACTAAGCTTTTATTATAATATTTGTCTATGCGAAAGTTTCGAGTGTTAATATCTAAGTTGTTCACAAGTTGAAGCAGACGATTATAATTTGTTAGAAATGGCTTTTGTTATCTATCAATCGCGGCCCAATCCATCGATTAAATTGAAGTGATTGAGTAGCGAAACACTTAAATATAATAATTGTGTTATTATTATTTGAGTAAATAAATATTAAGATGTATTTACATATGTCAAACTTTTTTACTTGAAAAAATGCGATCGGAACAGAATGCAAAGTAGCCAAGTTTTGCAAATAAGCCGAGGGTAGTCGAAGGGTTAAATTCGGAGACGTTGATGGACTCGCAAGTAGAGGTGGGATAAACTGCCGTGGGTATGCAAATTTCTGAAATCCAATTCAGGCCAAGTTTGCATTAAACATTTTCTAATATGACATATATTGTCAATTTTAATTATATAAATTAAATAACAAGTTGTTAAATTAAATAAACTGCATTCGATAAAATAAACCTAGACGTTTGATCGATCTTATAATAAATAAGTCGATTATTAGCTATAACAACTGTAATCAATATGATCACGCACATTAATCACAAAAAATGGATTACTTTCCGGTACACTTAATATATATATTAATATAATAATTTATTTATGACTAATTATACTGTAAATCTAAATATAAAATTTATTGTAGCTGATTTATTTAAGATGTGATTACACAATCTATTTTTTTTTAAATATGTTCGTATTTTAATTTATATTTAAGGTTTTAAATGTGTTTAAATAAAAAACGGCGTTTTTTTGTTCGTTGAGGATCAATTTTTTGATGCATATTGTTTTAAATTGAGTTTATGTAACGAAAAATATATTGTCGTGCAAAGGGTTAGTTTTTCCATACGTTTAGTTATTTATTTTTCGTGTTAGAATATACTCTAATTTTCTTTTATCATTATATTTTATATATGTGTTAGTTTTATTCTGATGCGTTGAAGATAAACATATATTTCATTAAAATTTTCAATGGTTATTGTTGGACCGATTCGGATAGTTTTTTCCGGATCCTGACGGTTGTGGTAGGTAATTTATTTATTTTAAAGTTTTATTTGACGACGTACCTCTTTCGGCCAAGTTTCCGTTTTTCCTTCGGCCGGAAAAGTCGCGGCAAACTTTTCCGAGAACACAAAAATCACTTTTCGCACGTGCTAACAACAATCACTGGCTCAACTTTGAATCGCCGCCGGGGGGGGCAGGTGGGGCAGGAGGCGTCGCGACGCTCGTGCAGCGCGGGCGGCGGCGCCTTTGACACTGAAGCGGCGCGCCCGCCCGCGCCCCACGCCCCTGCGCCCATAAGGAAAATTGAATCGCAAATGTTGATGAACATACACCCGTAATGCTGATAAGATGCCATTGTAAAGTTTTCATTATTTCCCAAATTATTTTTATTTTGATCGCCCCCCGGGCTGAGGGATTCCAGGGTCCAACTTTCGCCCGAGATCCGGAACAAAAAAAAATCCTAAAACGAGACACACGCATAAATACGGCGGCGGGCGGAATTTTTCTTTTTTTTTTGGAAAATGGAAAAGTTTCGCCCCGTTTTCAATATGTTCGGGCGTTGTTTGCGTTTTAAGGCAAAACTATATGAAATTCCGTAATGAAAACTTTCGCTTCTGTCATATGGCAGGTATTTAATATGCGCACTGATTAAATTAAATCCAGAATTAGTTCTGCGGGTCGAAACAAAGCCGAATTCTGTAGCACTAATTTGAATTTATTACATATTGTATTGCAAATGGCCGTCGCGGGCATTCACAAAATTATTAACGATAGAACAAATTTAATTCTATGCCATATTAATTAATTTGTGGGATATAAGAAATCAACGCTCGAAACTATGTAACTAATTTTCTGAATAGATTTACTTCGTCTGACAATGCGAAAGGAAGGTTTCAGCCAAATAATATTCACCATACTTGAATACTTATAACACAAATAAGTAATATTATTATTAATCGCACAGCCATGTAACTAACTTGAGAAGAGAATTTGCCTAACTCAAGGATAGTGAGAAGCTGATATACAACAAGTATACGCAGTAGTCGAAAGCTTCAAATGCAAAAGAAATAACAACATATATATTAGGGGGACCGAAAATTAATTAATTAAAGCTCTGAATGTAAATTTCATTTTTCGGTTAATTTTTTTTTGTATAAAGGGGGAAAGTCACCAAGGCCAAGAATAGAAGAAGCACACTTACGTCATTGTATGCTATTTTTGTTCGATCATAGCATGAAGGCAAACGAAGCAGTGAAAAAATATGGTGGTTTAAATAGATTAAAAATGGAAATGGGAATCTCAAAGTTGTCGCAAAATTCAGATCCTTGTCAAACAATTAAGAAATTATCATTGAATATTGGCTGTCCATGATCTACAGCTCGGGGTTATCATCGTCGCATTGGAAAATTGTACAGGCAAGGAATATGGGTTCCTCATGAATTGACGGAGACGGCGCTCGATCAATACTATCTACGCATTGTTTTTGTCTCGGTATGAAGCCGATCCGTGGAAAATTGTACAATATACAATAATCCTGTACAAAAAAAACCATGGCTTTCTTCCAGAGAAGTACCTGTTCCAACCCTTTGACGATCACCTATAATAAAAAAGGTCCTTGTTTGTGTGTGGTGGGATTAGTTAGCCCGACGTCGTTCAGCCATCTTGATATCTTGCGGAGTGCTTCGTCGGCCATCTCTTCGAGTGCTGAAATTTTTCTATTTGATATCAGCAGCCTACGTCGTCCGCAAATCCTATCAATTTGCATAGCCGTTCGGTAGTTGCAGTCGAAAGATTGCGTCGTACATTATGTTCAATGTGGGCCTAGAACTGAGCCTGTGGTACGCCCGCAGATATTTTCTCTGTCCTGATCACTTAGCCGTCTGTGTACTCTAGCACTCTGTCCGAGAAGTAGTTAGCTATAATTCGAAGGAGATATGGTGGGACCTGCTGTCTTTCCAGCGCCCTATTATTTTGTTCCACCTCGCGCTGTTGAATGCGTTCTTCACGTCCAGAGTGATGAGAACCGAGTGGCTGCTGGCTTTACTGAGCCAGCCCATGCCTCATGTACAGTTTTGACTACCTCGGCGATTGCATCTACCGTTGAGCGTCCGCTTCTGAATCCGTATTGGCTGGCCGAAAGTCCGTTGGGTTCCACATGTTCCTGGAGGCGTCTGAGTATTAGTCTCTCCAGGATTTTTCCCAATCCGTTGAGCATGCACAACGGCCGGTAAGACGATGGGTCCTCTGGCGGCTTGTCTCCCTTCGGGAGCAAGACCGATGCATCCTCTTCCATCGTTTGTGGAATTCTCCGGTTGATAGCGACCAGTTATACAGTTCCATGAGTGTTTGCAGATGGCTCTCTGCGATCACGGCTAGGGCTTCGTTCGGGATACCGTCAGGGCCTGGCGCTTTCCTTGTTGTTAATTTAGCGCAGGCTACTCTCACTTCCGCCAACGTGAACGGTGGGATTTCATCGTCCGAGATTGGCCGCCCTGGGATATTTAATTTCTCGTGTGTCGGAAAAAGGTGGCTCACTACGGTCTCCACGTTCCGGATGTTGTTGAGGAACGGGACCTGGCTCTTCGGTGTTAGCTTTTTCCGCACCAGCTTATAGGGTAGACCCCAGGGATCTCTGTCGATGGTGTCGATCAGATCGTCCCATGCCCTGGCTTTGCTCGCTTTAATGGCGTTGCAGAGAGATTTTCTTGCTTCTCTAAGGAGCTGGTAGTCTTCGGGGCAGGGGTCTCGCGTTCTTCTTCTATTTCGCTGGAGTTTTTGACGGGCTTCATTAATTTTCTCAGGTCGCCAATCTGGTCGTTCCACGGTGCTGGGCGCCAGTTTTTTGGGCCGCGTCTTCTCGGCATTGCCGCATCGCACGCTGCGGTGGTGGCTCTAGTAATTTGGTCGACGGGATCGCTTTCTCGGTCGTCTATTTCGTTCTTTTCCATCCATTCAGTAAAGGAGGCTAAGAATGCTTCTTTATTTAGACGACGCGTGATCCATCCCCTGTTTCGCACAGGTACCGATGAGATACGATTATTTGTGATCGACCAGACGAAATATTAGTGGTCGCTCAGTCTAGCGTCTTCCAAGACCTGCCAGCCGCTGATCCTCGCAAAGGTGACACCGTCGGCGAAACCCACGTCGACGACGGAGCCGGTGATTCCCCTGCGGAAAGTGTTCACGTTGCTTGTGTTAAGGGCGAAGAGCTGCAGCCTGGCCATCGTATTTGCGAGCATCTCGCCCCTGCGGTCCGTCCTACTCGATCCCCAGTCGAGCGCTTTGGCATTGAAGTCGCCAGCTACGAGCACGGGCCCGGAGCCTACGCGTATGCTTTCCTCGAGCTCTTCTAGGTTTTCCCGGAATTGTTCGTCCGATGCGTTGGGTGAATAATAGCAGCTGTAAATTCTGATGTTGTCCGCTGTGCGGATCCATGCTGCTCCATGACGGCTGTCCTACCTCTATGACTCTCACGGAGTTATTGGGGACAAATACTGCTGCACGCGAGTTGGTATCTGGGTAGCAAGAACCGAGGGCGCAGTTGTTTGTTGTTTTGCTCACTAGCTATTACCATGCTCGTTTTCTTATCGCACACTGTTTGGACAAGGCAAGGAGATCTTGTGCTGCCCGACAGCAGTTTAAATTTATCTGGAGGAACGAGGTTATTTTGCAGCTCTTGTCCTCCTTAGTTCGGCTTTGAGCGCTGCGCAGCTATTGCTGCCGATTCTATGTCCGCTGTCCTGACCTTCCTTGACGGCGCACAGCATGCACTGCAATTTTGTTGTAGTGCATTCTGCCGCTTTGTGACAGTCGACCGCTATGTGGCCGTATCCGAGAGATTTGAAGCACTTGGTTACTTCAGCTCTCTCGGATATGCGGCAGTTGAAACCCAACCTAACCTAACCTAACCTAACCTAACATCATTGCTTTCAAATGCATTGACAGTGGAGATCTTCCTAGCTCGAGACATTTTCTGGGCTATAAATGTTAAAAAATTATTATTTACAACTATATATATAATTCTCTCTTACAGGATGTAAAACTTACGTGTTATCAAAAATATTGAAACACCTCTACAAATATAATCCTCTCAGTAACAGTTCAACAAATACTAAACATCGTTGAAAGTGTACATTATACCTTCACCCGAACATATTTTTTTCCTACATTCCAAGTAACAATTGAATGGTTCAATTCAAAGAAAAATAATTATTATCTCTTCTAGGACATATTTCCTGACTCATCGGGTAAAAAATATGCATTGTAGTACTTTGAAAATAATTAAAGAAAAAATGTCCACGTTGTGGGCAGTGGAGCTGTGGTAAAAAATAGCTGTCCAATACGTATGGACAGTGGAGTACAAAGGGTTAATAAAATTTATTTTTTATATTTTTTTAGACAAATACAAAACGCTTGTGATATATGCGATTTATATTAAAAGAGTACCCAATATCCAGGAGCGTACGATGTTGTTGATGTTAGGTGTGCTGAATGTGGAAAAAAATACAGTTTTTTTTAATGAATTTTATTAGTATTTATACATTAATTCTATTCTTCGTTTTTGCAACATCAATATTTCAATGGAACTATCGTAAAGTGTGCCTTTCTGTTTTAGTTTTATGAGTATTGTTTTCTCCATTGATATTACTTGAAAAAATGTCGCAAAAACGAAGAATACAGAAGAATACAATAATTCATTGTATAAATAATAATAAAATTCATTAACAACAAAAACTGTATTTTTTTCCACGTTCAGCACACCCAACATCAAGTCCACCGTACGCCACTACAATATACCCCATCGGCACGGCTTGGTTAAATTGTAAATCTTTTCAGTGACTGTTTTTGGTCATTTCCAAACCACAAAAAACTGTAAATATAAATAATGTCGTAACGAATAAGCTCCTGATCGTAACATCTGTTTTCTGGAAAAAAAAACAATGACATTTTAATTGTGGAACATTTGAAAAGAAACTGAAACAGTTTAGATTATTTTTTAAATTTAAATATAATAATTATAAAGCCATAAACGGACGCAAAATTATTTTACATTGTTATTTTTGAGATAAAAAAGTTTTATTTCATATATTTTTTTTATAAATAACCTTTCATTTTGATTATGCAACTTTTCAATCTACATAATACTGAAAACATTCAGTCCTCGACTTACGTGACTAATTGGCTCCGAAGGTTTTGGCAACAACATATTATAAAATGATGGAAATTATTCTGTTGATTAGTATTTAAGATTTTTTTTAATAAATACATATTTTTCGTCAATAAAAAATGCTAAAAACACCTTATAGACGATAATCTTACTGCATTTTAAAGTGCAACAAGCAGGTAACAATAAATTAATGTTAACGCACAACGGTCCGCGTTGACGCGTTTTCGCGTCATAACAAAATCTCCGTTGAGTCCGTCCACGCGTTTACGCGCAATATTTGTAGTATATTTCTTTTTTGAAGATTTTTTTAAAAGAAATATATATTATAGTCAGGTGATTGTCTTATTTATTATATTTTTTAATTAAAAAATGAAAACTTTGTTTATTGAATTTAAAACACAATGTCTGATCAATCGCGTGACCATTATGGATGAAATGTATTTTTGGTACACTTTACTGAAAACCTTAGTGTTTTTGCACTTCAATAAGAAGTCGAATTTATTAATAAATAGCAAATTACGTTTAATATAAAATATTCGTAAATAATCGAGAGTAAATTCTTGGAAGAATTTCTTTATGATCTCTTTGTAAGGCAATACATCTGTTTTGTCTAATGCTCCCCTCCTACTTGTTTACGTAATACTACCTGTAAGGACGAACATTTCATAAGCTCTGATTTTGGGTAAGGTAATGAATAATAATACAAAAAAAATGCAATATCTAAATTTAATTAGTTACTTACTTAGGCCATAATAAAAAAATATCTCGTCTTTTTTGATATTGGAATAATAAATTATGGTGTATTTCAAATTTAAAATTTAGATAGACTTTATTTATCGTGTCAGTCACCGGTGACCGATGCGACGTGCGGTAATACAATTCATATTTTTTATTAAACCAATTTTATAAAACAGTAACACCAAAATATATCACTCGAGATATAATTTGGAATAATTAAATAACGTTTTTTAGCTTCAAAAAATGTTATTAAATTATTTTTTAACCCAAAAACCCCATTTAAAAATGTTAAATAATCTATATATTCTTTCAAATCAGCATATTAATTTTTTTTGCTATTAAAATCTTTATATTTTGTTATTTTTTGATTTTTTTAAATAATTCATTTAATTTTTTTTAAAGTTCTTGTGTGTGTTTGGTGCAAGAAAATGCGAAAAAAACTGGGGTGAAAATTGTGCGAAAAAAATTGTAGCAATGTATGAAGAATTGGATAACATACTGAGTCCCTTAATTAATGACTTAGTTGAATGTCATGTTGGAATGGTCCAGGATGAAACAAGTCGGCGATTCAATTGGCGTTTGCAGACGAGTCCAGTCTTGTCTTAGTGATGATTCCAGATGATTCCGATGATGAATGGTGTAAAAAGACTTTATTTACCACAGTCTCAAACATGGAAATTTGTAAGTAACGACTTATCCATTACGCCAGTGGTTTTTAAACCGTGATTTTTTTTAAAAAATACTACACTGAAATCCCGTTTTTACGCTTTTGGAGCGACTGAAAAGAATGTAATTAGAGGGAAACTGTAGATTCAGGGTTAGAAACGGGGTTGTAAATATTGAACGCAAATACCGGGAAAGCGCGAATTCTAGGATCGTAAAATCGGGGTTTCACTGAATTATCTATATATTAATATTATATATTTAAATGTACCGTGAAATAAAAATTTTGAAAAACACTGATGTATATAAAAAAAAATATTACAAACAAGGATAATCAAACTCAAGGTTAAATATTAGCAAATAGTATTTTAGAGTTTAATTAAAATAATTCTAAACTGACGCATAATTGAAATTGCTATATGGAAAAGTTAGTATTAATGAAAGATAATATAGTTGTTAATTAAATAAATTATAAGATTTAGTATGAAAATTATGACTTTGTAAAATTAATTTAAATAATAAAATATCATTACTTCTCATTTTGTTAGTAGAGAAAATTTAATTATTTTTTAAACCGTGTTAATTGAAGTATGAGCTTATTCAACTTGGATATTGTTGAGGTTGGTTAATAGCAATTGCTCAGAACTGGTTAATAATAGTTGTCGAGTTCAAATGGGCCAATAACCCTGGGTTTAGTCGATTAACCTCTTCCCATTCATCTTTTGTAAAATATTTGTCATTTGACCCCACGCCACGTTAATTACTAAATATCTTAATTTGAAGTGGTCTCAGCGTTTGCCAATTTTATCCACAATGTACAACGAGACGTGCAATTTTAAGTCAATTTTTTAATTAAGCATATAGAATATTATGTATGAACATATACGAATTTTCGGCTCACAATAAAACTCTGAGAATGGTACATTCTAATTAATTTTTAAATAAATGGATATGTGTTTTCGAGTAAGTAATGCGGTTACTAATGTAACCGCAAACGTTCATATACAAACCTTTAAAATTTACATTTTTATGACTTTTTTATATGTTGTTTCCTCTCTTTCAAAGAATATACAAATAGTAATAAAAATGTAAATTCGCACAAAAAAAAAATAAAGCAATACTTTCAACAATACATACGGTTTGTAGATCTCATTCATTTTTATTACAATATACATTTGCGGCAGGATTATAAGAGGTCATTTCGGATCTCGATTTCGACACGTTGGGGAATTACAATTTTTTTCCATAGGATTCAGAAAAGTTAACGAAAAATTAATACACTGCTCTCGCATGGAAAAAAAATTATTAAATAATGACCGTGTAAAAAGAAATAATGCCCGCTGAAGCCCCGATTTATTTCTAGAAAAAAAAATGTCTGAATCCCCGTGATTGGAATACATAAGCGGTTCAAATGGAATAATGAAAATATACAAAAAATATCGAATTAAAGAAAATTTAATTAATTTCGTCGAATCTTGTTAAACGTGATTTGATTTAATATGAAATAGATCCAATATCTGAAGCAATTTGTTATCGAGTGCCTGGGGATTTCTAGAAATAAATTTATTGAAGTTGCCCCTGATATATAATAATCAATAAATTTGGCATTGCGATTCTGAGAATCAATCAAAAATTTTTATGTATCACTGTAAAAGTTGACGAAGGATTTAATTATATTTTTAATTGTGATTGTTCGTCTGTCTGCCGCCGATATTTATTGTCTTAATCTTATCTCCCCCTTTCTTTTAATTAAAGACAAAGTTAATTTAATTATTGTTTTCATCGGTATCAGTGTACGTACTGAATGGCCACCTGTTTTTAATCTGGGTGGACTGCGACACGGTCATAAATTTTCATTCCCCTCGTTATAGCTAGTTTCCATCATTCTTTTCTTGGACAGTTTCCACTGCATCGGGAAAAATTCTTTAAAAGATTTTTTATTTCATTTTATTTTTTTTTAGTAAATTCTGGATAAATAATATTATTAGAAGCATCCAATAATTTTGAGAGCCTTAACCATTATTTTTTCCTAATTGTATAATAAAATATTACTAATTACACATATATTAAAATAAATCAAGTGAATTATTTCTATAATATATGCGTACATTAAATTAGCATTTTTTTATGCAATAAAATAATGTATTATATTTATTTGTTAATGAAATATTATATATAATAATAAATATTTAACTCATCCGTTACGGTGGCTCTAAAACCATCGCGTCCTCTGAAGGGGGTCTCTCAGAGACCCCAAGCATATTAAGTCAAGATATTGATGAATTCGTTATCGATTTTTTTTTAAATGGATAAAAATAGTGATTCATGATATGCTTCATAATTTAATCGATATTTTGGATTTTCGACGCGTACGTTTCACTCGCACTTGGTACATCCTATACAATACCGGATACGAGCGAGAATAAACATCTCGCCCATAGCAACAGAAGCTAATATTATTTTTTTTATATTTTTTCGCAATTACAGACAATGAGTATTTATAATATTTATTCTTTAGACTTTTTCAGACAAATAAAAAATGATTGTGACCTGTAGGATTTTTTGAGAAAAATCAAAAACTTGGAATCACCATTAAACCCTATCGGCACAGCTAGGAAAAGTAAGAAACCGAGTAATATTTATATGAAAACTTGGTCCAGGTGGACTCACTGGGGACTCTATGGAGGTTGAAAAATGGTCTAATGGGGATCGATCGTAATTTTTTTATTTTAAAACTTTTTTATTTAATCAAAAAAGCATATATTTTAATTAGCTGACTCATTTTTTTTATTTAATGATATGCAAAATAAATTACAACGAAAACTTGAATCTTATTTAAACTCGCACGGTTATATTTAGGCTAAAGTCCAAAATGGATTGTTTGAAATGACATTCAAATCTACAATGAACACTTAAATAATTAAAAGAATATATTATTGCCCATTATAAATTTAGATATTCCATCATGGATAATAAATTAATTTGAATCACGAAGAAGTGATTGAATTGATTCATATCA
This sequence comes from Philopotamus ludificatus, assembly GCA_022495035.1. NCBI lineage: Eukaryota > Metazoa > Arthropoda > Insecta > Trichoptera > Philopotamidae > Philopotamus > Philopotamus ludificatus. Next base: position 49,755 of record JAGXCT010033818.1, on the reverse strand, counting down.
ATGAGTCATTATTTTTAGCTTTTCCTAATTCCTACTTGGTTTAAGTAGGATTTAATCACTATAATAATTTATTAAGAAAAACTAGAAATCGAGTTAATATTATAGAAAGAAGTGATTTATTTAAAATAATGAATAAAAGTATTATAGAAAAGGGTTTACCACAACCTATAATAAATTACAGATTAATAATTAAAATTGGTTAAAAACCAAATTAATTAAACCAAAATAAGTTTTTTCATGTATGTATGATCGATAAAGATAATCATTGATTTAAAAGAGCTTAATGTAGGATAGTGTTTAATAATCAATTTGTTAATCATATAAATCTTATTTAATTATTAACTATCATTGAAATCTAGGTAATATTAGGTTTAAATTAATATACATTTAATATTCTGATGTAGAGAATATTATTATTTACATAGGCAGTACAGGAAGGTATAGAATAATTCAAACTTATTTCATTAATTTGCAAGCGTTTGATGTTTAACTTTAAAACAACTAAATCAACTTCAGTCCAAATTCGCATTATTGATTTTGGAAATTTCGATGCGAATAAATTCTCATTTTGCATCGATTACCAACGTTGCACGGACGGTATATAGAGTTTTCCTTGTTTCTTTGGGTCGGTTCCGGCGGTAGCCGTTTTAAATAAAGAATATCTCGTGCAGACCGGTTGGATCAATACGTTTTGTTTTATGGACTTATTCAACCAGTGATAAGAATAGATTCTTATCCGGCTACAGAATCTGGCTCGTAAATGAATTTACGTAGCGCTAATGCCCGAACCATTAGTGATTTGCTAATTTTAACTTTGGGCTTATAAATGGCGGACATGCTCGAACAAGAGCGCCACCACGTGTACAACGGGGGAGGCGCTTTAATGTGTTTGTAGATTTGGGTCTAGATAAGTAATGAACCAGGAAAGAGCAGATTCTGACATTTTTGGCCCGCGAAACTTTTGTGGACACGGCCAAGACTCGGGGAATTGAATAAAGAGTAATTGAGGAAAATAAGGAAACGCGGAGAGGGACCGGCCGGGGAGGGGCCAGGTGACTCGCCGTGGGGGTCCGTCTGGTCAGAGGTCGAGGCCTCAATCGGCTCAATGAGCCAACGGGCGGGGCTCGGCCTCACCGAGAAGAACGGGGGACCTCGTCTCCACTCACTCAATTCATGAGTAATTAATTAATCAAACCAAAGCGGCCAATCTTCTTGAAGAAAGTTTGTTCAAGTTCAGTGCGGTTCATCGTATGGAATTAACAGAATCTGCATAATTATTGCAAGGGGATTGTTGCCGATTTGATCTTGAGCTACTGTTCCGTTTAACGCCGGCCGGGGGAAACTTGTTACAAAGTCATAATTAAAATCAGGAGCTAAAATTTCGCCCCCGATTGCAAATTAAGCATCAATTTGGACGAACTTGCCAATTTGATCCTGGCATACCGCACAAAGGCGTTGCTAAAAATTATATCCTGATAATAGCATCGTCGATAAACCAAATATAATTATTCGCTTTCTTTTAGATCGACCGACAGTTTTATAAAAAAAAAAAAACTGGAATGGAAAATTTAAGGAACTAAAATAACTCTGCGAATCTGTTATTATAACATTATTTTAATATACGCTACGTTATTGTAAAGGAATATCAAATGAATCGTTATTATAAGGTTATCGAATAACGTTACGTCACGTTATCCATTCCGTTATATTTTAATACAAAGAAAATGTTAAAATCAATCACATTTTATATAAAAAATAGTAATATATAAACATATCTTAGCATTTATATAAAATAAAAAAATGCCATCGTTCACAAATTAATTAATATTGACATATTGCACATATATATGATATATATACAGTGCGGAGCTGCAGCACCCCCAAGCAAATTGAGGAAAAACATGTTTTTATATATTAATATAAATGTGTTTATTGATTATATATTATTTATATGAAAATATAAATTTATATTTAGTGTTGTGCCACGTTGTGTACAGTTAGAGTGCTGTCTGCTCGTCAGCGCTATCATGGTTGAATGTGGGGCCGCAGAAGGGTGGGGGGGGGGTTCTCGTCGCTAAGCGCTGTGTTGCACTGCGATTCGGAGCAGTCCCGCTCTCTATACATACCAGGCCACATGCCACTTGTCACTTTGTTTTATTATTTTTTTGTTTGTTCCTTGTTGTGGTACTGATCATAATATTTTTTACACGGTATAATATATAAGAGTATACATCAATAAATTTATATGATAATTAATTAAATAGGGAGATTATCCACTTCATCATCAATTAAGTGATGACTGATCTATGACACGCGTATCAAAGGTGACACAACAAGACATTTTGGGTGCTTATGATTTCCAAGGAGGGAATTCATTAAATTAAATTATTATCAATTATGACAAAACTAGTAAATTTAATAACTGTTAAAATTGTTTCACAATCTGAGCATTTTCTGGATTTTTGGTGGTGGTGAGGAAAAATATTTTAGCATTTTGTGAAGTGTTAGGGAAGAAGAAGAATAAAAATAAGTAGAAGAGTTTGTGATGTGCAGAAATTGCGGTATTTCTTGAGGTTAAGGATCTGGGAAACTTTCCTCAGTACAATGATCCTCAGTGGATCAACAATAATGTTTTCTTGCATATCTCGCTATTTATATTAATCATCATGCCTTAAAATAACATATAAAATAAAAAAAATTGACAACAGTACGATTATAAGATTTGGAATCTTTAAAACTGATTATATTATAAAATAATACTAAAATTAGTCGGTGTCAGAAACTCATTCCTTACTTCTTTAGCATCTTTATCAAATCTTTGTCGTGATTGTTCAGCTAAGTTAGTAATCGGATAGATGTCCGACGAAAACTATGAATTCAGGGAATTCTGTATAATACTAGCCAGGGGGTATGATGTAAGAGGAAGACGAAAGATGAAGTTAATTCATTTAATGTCATCTATCTTGCGTTAAACAAATAATATAAATTTGCAATCCCACTGAAATAATATTAACAATAACCAGTGTCGTGGTTTGACACTGGGAGAATATTAGTGTTCCCTTGCATCTTTAGAATCTATATATGGGTAAATGGCGATTTGGAATCTTTCTGTTATGCCATCCATCCATCTTAGTCAAAATAAATAAATAAATAAATAAAAAAACAACAAAACAAAAGGACGAACTGAGATATCACAATTAATCAAATCGTTTTATTGATTTTATTTTATTTTTTTCGTTTCTGTTTCTTTCGATTTCAAAAGGTTAGCCGTCACTGTATTATGAATCAATGTGGCGTTATGAACAAAATAAACTATTTAAAATAATATGTTACCAGTTTTACGCTTCAATCGAAGTTATTTAATATTATAATTACATTTATATGCAACATATTCTAATATATTTACTTAGCTAATTATAATAATACCCCAGATAACGCGAAAGTTGGATCCGCGTTATTAGAACAACGCGTTATTGGGATAATGAAGCACATACATAACTTACGGTTACGGGTATTTCGCAACAAAAAAAATACTAATCTGCCATAACTAAGAACAATGTAAAAAAAATATGAATCTTTTAGATGAATGAAATATTCGGTTGCCATGCATGGGATTGCCGACATACACATAGACATCTGTGAATGTGCCGAACACTCGCACACATGAGGACTTAGATATGTGCGAGCGAGATCAACACACAGGCGCACCCAGCCAAAGGGCATAGAGTTTACGGTCGAGCAATGAATAGAATGCGCTCGCGTTATTGGAGGGACTGCCGCGATTATTTTTGAAATTCGCGTTATCTGAACACGCATATTACTGTATCTTTTTGTGTTTTAAACAATTTAATATACAGAAAAATGTTGAATTATTTTTATCCCCAGTGCAAAAAAAAAATATTCTAAATAAACTTTAGTTAAATTATTACTTTATTCTAAAAAAGGCTTTAAAAATATACTTTTGGGGATAAAAATGAGATTGAATTTGCACATATGAAATCGATGATTAAGATTTAATAAAATAATGATAAACAACGACGTTCATTGTTTTTGTACTAGCGATAAATATCTCAATAGCCAAAGGGTTACAAAAATAAATAATTGTTTAATTAATTTGAAATTCATCCGTTTCGTTTTATCTTATTTCTAAGAGGCGAACTGGCAAAAATAAATTTATGAATACTTGATTTTTATCGTATCAGCACTCTATCGATATACATCACAATACCCACTAATGATTTTCATGCACGAGTAATAAGGAGACTTCAAATAATGAGGTCTCCGTTTTGTCCCCGGATAAATTGAAAATAAAATTTCTATTCATCAAAAAACGAGAGAAGCGTAAAAGTCGTATTGTCCAGGGTGACGCGGAAGTCATGTGCCCGCGTTTTATTTTGCAGGCCGAAAAACTTTTCCCTACGATGAGGATTTAATTCGCAGAAAAATCTCCGACGATACACACAATATTATTTTTTTCACATTTTATTGTCAAAACTTTTGGCCGCCGAAACGTTTCCCCCGCGTTATTCCGTTCCTGTTATCGGAATATCCGCTAAAATATTGTCCCGTCAAGATTACATTATTCGCAAGAGGATGCGTATTCATCCATTCAATCTGTGGATGTTCAGAATCCGTAAATATCGCAACATTTGAAAATTGCGGTTTATGCGAATATCCCTCCACATAACACATGAAATATGAACTTATATTAAATTCACCATTATATTAAAAACATCAAAAAATTAATGGCATTTGTACGGAATGCTTTTATCATGTAATTTCCATTGCTCCCCCATTGTGTTTTCCCTATAAGCAATTAAATACTATGCAATTCCCTATAGTACGTTCAGGATTGTGTTTCCATTTCCCCCCATTCTTCATTTACAAAGGGCAAAGAAATTTTCTATTAATTCCAGAATGCATTACGACTCTGCAAACGTATTAACATAACTCGGGGTCATTTTCATCTTCGCGTATAACAATTTACTTTCCCAGAAATTATTCAACTGTCGGTTAAAGTTACACGCTGGATGAACTCCATGATGACGATGGTGAATTAGTCAATGCGAGAATGCGTTTGTCGGGGTCGCCGTCATCACTTAACCTCGTTTAATAAAAAAAAGTCTTTGACAATGTTATAGTACAAGACTCGTTTTTTTAAATAATGAGGCATCAATTAAAACCATTTAATGAAAGTACTCATAAATAACTTTTCATATGTTCATATAACTTAAGTAGATTCATCCTGCGATAGATACAAAGTAATGGAATTTATTTAAAATTATATATTAGGAGACCGAGAAGTAAACAAAATTTCTTCGACGAGTCCTTTTACAGTTAGTATATGTCGAGAAACGGTCTTGCAAACATGTGTTGTTATTACTTTAAAGCTATGGTTTAATTTTATTGTTCGCCTAATTTTTGTCAATGCCAAGAATAGAAGGACACTTACGTTACTGTTTGCTATTTTTGTTTGATCAAGAAATGAAAATAATTTTCAACGGTATACCATATGCGCGTCTCTTTGTCTCGGTATGAAACCGATCTGTTTTTGCGGCGAATTGTAACTAGAGATAAGACGTGGGTGCTATACAATAATCCTGTATTAAAAAAATGTCGTCCTTGACCGTCGCTAACAACAAAGAAGGTCCTTGTTTGTGTACGGCAGTGGAGCATGGTCGACTTGATGTTGGGTGTGCTGAATGTGGAAAAAAAATACAGTTTTTTTTAAATGAATTTTATTATTATTTATACAATAATTCTATTAATGTATGGTGGGATTTTTCTGGAATTATACACTATGAATTGCTTGAACATGGTCAGACCGCCCCGCCGCAGACTGTGGTCCGCAGCACGTGTCACTCGTACGTTTCACTCGCACTCGGTACATCGTACCGGATGCGAGGCAGCGCATCAAGAAACGGCGAACATTGAGAATGGCTTTGGAAGCTATTGGATTTGCCCCAAGCTGAAATGTCCTGGTCTGAGAGTTAAAGCCTATAGTGCGGCTCCTCAACGTATATGGTTCACGAATTAGGACCACATCAAGCTCCACAGCGAGTGCAGTTATCGAAAGGTTGGCCTCAAAGGCTCGACTACGTCCGAGATTTATTTGTCCGATCCTAAGACCCATAGTCGATTCGAATTAGAGCGACCTAGGTTGCAAATATAAATCCAGGGCACTGGTCTATGCCAGTCCTGTGTAAGACTGGCTTTAGGGGTCGCTGGAGCCTTGATCGATAGGACAGTGCCAGCACAGTGACGGCAGGTGTCCACTTTCTCCGGCTATAATTTTGACATTTGTAGCATTACTATATTTAATATAATACAGTAAACCCCCCTATAACGTCCAGATAGGTTCCACGTTATAGGGGGTATTTATATTTTTTGATTAGAAGGAGATCAGTGCATCAAACATTTTAATTTTTCTTTTTTTATACATTTTTACTTGTTTACCAGCGCAAATGACTTAACTCGCGCGATGACCGATATCCTTTCTTATTTTGGCTGACGTAATCTTCCCGCAACTTGCGGGCAGGGAATATCAACACGACGTTTTTTAGTTAATTTTATAAAATTATAAAATTTTTATGAAAATTCTATTTAGCGTTTTAAAATATGTACGTTATAGGAAAAAACTGTCGCAAACGTAATAGGGGGGTTTACTGTACACCATCGTCAACAATAAAGAAGGTCCTTGTTTGTGAGTGGTGGGATTTTTCTGGAATTATATACTATTAACTTAACTATATTATTCACCAAATCTTGCGCTGTCAAATTACCACCTCTTCAGATAGTTAGAGCATGTATTAAGAGGTAAAAAGAACGCACATGGAAAAGTTTTTTAATGAAAAATCGAAGTACTATTTAAAAAGGGAATCGAACAACTGCCTTCACGGTGACAAAAAGTGTTAGAAAATGATGTAAACTATTTTGTTGATTAGTTTTTAAGTTTTTTAAAAAATAAATATTTTTCGTCAGTAAATTATTACTTTTAGGTCCCCCTAATATTATATTATTTAAAAGCTTACTAAAAACGTGTACATAAATTTATAATAAACGTTTTTTTATTAGTGAATAGAATGCATAATTAATTATAATATTTGCTATAATTGGTTTTGTGTCGTGTTGAGTTGTACACAACAGATATGTGGAATGCTTTTATGTCCAAATTCCCGGTTTTATCAATACAACAAAGCAATTATTGTATTATTATAATTGTATTTAATGTTTTCGTACTAAATTGGACATGAGTTTATTTTGAAATAATGGTGATATTTCATGTTTTTCGCGGTTCGCGCCGTATTTTCGCAAGCGTGCGTGTTTAACCGTGGGCGATTTCACCAATCGGATATTTTTGAATGATGTGTACATGTATAGCCGACACGTGTAATGGCCAGCTCATGTTGTGGGAACGTTGGGATCGAAAGAGAATTTTTTCGAATGGCTCCCTCGGGTGGTGTGCCGCGAAGAGTTCTTTAAGAGCATAAAAAATATAGCTTGCATTATGGTTGGATGCATTTGCTGAAATAAGGGGTGGCATCCGAGGGGGTCGACCGTGCCCCAGGGTCGTTGCGACGAGAAGGAACAATATTTTTATTCCACGAAAAAAAAAAAAACATGAAGAAGGATAAGTGTTGGTCAAGACAGATTTGGAGGGTGGGCGAGGTTTTATTAAAATTTGATTCGCTCCGATAAACACCCACAATATCGTGCCAATCATGGCTACGACGTGTGGATGTGTACGGAAAGCCCCGAGAATTTCCCGGAAAAAATGGTATATATTTAAATTAACAATGGTGTAATATTGAGCCATCGACAAGGGCTATTAAATAAACGGCGCTCTCCACCGTTTTCGTTTACCTCTGTTGTATTCGTGAGCAACTCCCAAGATGATTTTCGTTCGCCATCCATTGTCTCGTCCCAAGTACTCCCCACTTAATGATACAAATAACCCAGATAATGTCTAGCTATCGCTTACAATGAGGCTGGAGAGATGTCCGAGAGCATGGCCGGAAAAAGATGCAAAAGTATGTATCTGTCTATCCAGGGACATTATTCCACTTAATGAGCTTATTTTTTTCACACAGCCAGCGACATCTCTTAACGAGATTAAAGCGGCTTAATGAAGAGGGACACTGCATCTGGACACACACAGCTTCGCGTACCGAGCTATCGCCGTCTCGCTCTCACTTCATTATTATCCAGGGCCGCATCGTAGCCGTTAAATTTGTATAGCGCATGATGGGACACGTAATTTATATTCACCGTGGTACCACCGGCCACAATAATCTCGTCATACTTTTTGTGTCACCACTTTGAGTTTCGGCTATTACTCATAGTCTCTGCTGGATGAAGGGGATTTCAGAAGGCATCTTCTCCTTTTTTTTATTATTATTCGCAGACAAAGACGAGCGTGTGTGCCGGGCCTAATCTCGTCTGGAAAGATTGATATTGGATAAAACATTAAAAATAAATCTCAGCAACGAGGGCTCAATTATAAATCGTCCGAGCTCGTAAATTTTATGTTATAACTAAGTTAACACTAAATTTATTTATAATCTATACAATATTTCATCGGAATGATCCATTTTTTTAAAGCTCAATCTTTAATCTGATTATAAAATGAAAATAATTTATAATATTAAGTAAAGTAGAAAGAAATATTGTACTTAACTAATATTAATCACGTTGTAGACATGCGAAAATTCTTAAGTATACATGAACATATAATAATGTTTATAATTTAAATTACCAAAATTTATATATATATCAAAAAATGTTTTTTAACTTATTATAAATAAAGTATATCCAGCTTAATTAAGAGACATTCCTAAAATTTTGTCCTAATTAAACGATTAACCCAAGTAAGCAGGGTTTAGAGTAAATTGTTAAATTATAATGTGTTTCCAATAATGGAGTACAAAAAATAATAATTATAGTTTATATCTTATGAAAATAATATCAGCAAAACTTCAACAGTTGTAGCCTGACTGTACTTAGGTACAGTCAGCTCTCCTATAACAAAGAAATCAGAACCACGTTATAGAAGGCAAGGCACACTTACAAAATTTAGGAAGAGGGCTTTATCATTTTTTTGTAAATTGAACGAAACCATACATCGATTATTTTCCCATTTGCATATTTTAAATGACCTTGTTTAACCCTTTGATTAGTAAGTTAATATTATTTGCTGTTTGGGCTATATTTTTAATTTCATGTTTTGTTTTTTCTTTATAAATAAAACAATATCAGTGGTACTCAAAATATATATTATTTAAAAAAAATGTAATTATATTTAGTCTAAAATCGCTAAATTTAATTTTCTCTTTGGTCATGTTTAACCCTTTCAAGGGCGAATTATTTCTAAATGATTTTTACAATTTTTTTTTGGTAACATTAGTCAAAAGTACAAATTTTAGGCAAATGTGGATTTTTTTTACTAGAGTTACATACCATAACAAAAGTAGAGAGTATACTTTCCACGGACGGTGTAAGAAAAAAAAAATAAAAAAAAATTTTTTTTTAGATAAAGTCATATATATTCAAAATTAAAAGATAATAAATTAAAATTATCATAAATAAAATGTAAAAAAAGTATATACATTTATAAAAAAATAATTATATTGAAACGTGTGATTTTAAAATTAAACTAAAATCCCTTTAGGTATGGGAGAAGAGAGGGAGAAAATCAGGCTTATTAATTGTGCCCAAATTCACGTCGAAAAAGACTAATCACCATCACCAAATTCCCATTTTAGTACTTCTATCCGACAAAGCTCGTCCCTTAAAAGTTGAGGTGCCTCTTCAGAGTCCGAAACTTTGTCTGAAAAAATATTCAAATTATCTGCTTTTTCTTCAGCTAGTTTATACGACATCTTGTTGGGTTTTATATTTTTGAAATAATAAAAAAAAATCACTTTAAGTTCATATTGGACCCAATTAGGCGAATTATTTATTAGACATAAAAAGTGCAATACAAAAAAAATCTTTATTTTGCTTTATAGTACATAATGATTCTAGAAAGTGCCAAAGAAATTGCAGTTAGTCCTATTTTACGCAATGTTTACATATTTTTTTTCTTATCTAAAAATATATGATACAAATAAAGTAATTTACACATATTATTAATAAATCTATGTAGTATTTATAAAAAAATAAGTAATAATATTTTATTACAAATTTAAAGCATGATAAAATAAGAAAATTGTAATTTGGCCTTAAAAATTTTCGTTCTATGAAGGAGCGTTATAGGAGGGCTGTCGAACTTGTTATAGAAAACCACGATATATATAACAGGGTGAGTTATAGGAGGGTTTTGCTGTTTTAACAATAAAACAATATTATTACGAATACATATTTAAATATTAAATTTAATTAAACGGAATTGTGTCCCAGAAAACATAAGTAGGTTATTCTAAGTTCCTTAATTTTGTTTTTGCTCTTTGGGATTTGGCCTAAATAACCGACTGTCGCAATAAACCGGCATCATAATTAGGCGGAATCTACTGTATTCTATTAAAAAATTAAGATTTCAGTTTTGAAAATTCAAAATTATTATTAAAATCAATAATTCGAGTATTCCTTTTTCTTTAATATAGGTTCGTTTTATCAAATTCAATTCTCATGTTTATTACTGAAACATATATGATTTTGATTAGATCAAGCAATCCTAGTGGAAAATTGCGTAATTCGAAAAGGTTATTTATGTACGGGACGAATGTCATGTCTTAGCGAGATGAATGTTCGATGAAAAGAAAAGAAAAAAAAATCCGCTCAACCATATGTAATTGAGTTATGATACAAATATATAAAGATACATATTATACGAGAGCCAATCAAAGGGAGTAGACGTCATTCAGCGAAAGATAAAAAAAAAATGAATACACCGATGCCGGCCTGGATATTAGATTGGAGACTCAGTCACACGACAAATCAGATCTTGCTTCAAATCGAGTGGCGATATCTTTTCGAAAACTTGGATATTTTAGGTATTGCATGTCGGATCATACATCATGTCGTTGTCACGTCCCAAAATGCGTTCATTTGTCATCGATCATTATTAATGGCGACAACCCATATGTATACAGTGTCGCACCCAGTCAATTTTAAATATTGAACTGGGAGCATCGCCTCGATATATATCACTTTATGACTGACTTTCGCAGGACTCTCTAATTTCATGCACATGAATATAAAATGACATCTCCCTCTGCGGAGACGACAATGAACTGAAGCCATAGAATATTACATATTCTTTTATATTTTTCATTTGCAGTTTTCACAAGAGAAACATACATGAAGTCCTGTTGCGACAATGAGGTTTTATTTTCAAATAATATATATCCTTTATTTTTTACAAAATCAATTAAAAAAGTTAGTTTTAGTACGTGTATTGTATTTAAAACTAATAGACAAGAAAATAACATGCTGTGACAAAAAAAAGGTTCCAATTAATGGCAACGAAGCAATGCTAAACTTGTCATGAACCTAGCCATGCCGATGGGGACTATTTGGGACTCCTAGTTTTTTATATTTCTCGAATAATTCTTTTAATATGAACCCTACGTATTACAAACTATTTGTATTTGTTTAAAAAAGTCTAAAAAATAAATATTATAAATAATCATTGACTCTATTATCCGCAATTGCAGGTCGCGATGTTTTTTCTCGCTCGCATCCGTAACGATGTGCCAAGTGCGAGTTAAACGTATACTAGTGACACGTGCCACAAAAGTTTGACGGTCGGTCTATCGGTAGCGTCATATTGATTAGTTGATTATTGGTTAGTTAGATTATTGATGAAGATTTCATCAATGTCTTGACTTGAAATGCTTGGGTTCTTTTTTCCATTATAAATAAACCCCCTTCGGACGACGCGGTTGGTTTCGATTCACCGGGACGGATTAGTTAAAAGAGCAGAATCAGTAAAATATTTTATTTATAAACATTAATGTATGAGAAGAACGTATAATAAGCCCTAAAACCTTTTATTTCAATAAAGATCGAACTTCACAGCATTTATTCCAATTAGCCAAAAACTAGCAAACGAAAATAACTTTTACAAAAAGTAGAGCATAGAATTCAAGATGCTTTTGAAAAAATCTCAGCTAATATTTGAATATATAGGAATATATAGATATTGATCAAGATTTTCTCAATATTTTAAGTTTGAAATGCTTGGATTTTATCATTTATAATAGAAAATAGACACCCTTCGGACGACGTGTTTGGTTTCGAGCCGCCGTGACGGATCAGTTAGGTAATCTTTATCCATATTCAGTATTTCTTTATACTATACTTATTTTGTTAATAAAGAGATAATTTGAGTTCATCACTCAGTGTTTGTATTATCATAAGTTTCTTACATGCACAACATTTTTAAATTTGAAGTTGGTCCGTTCTAAAAAAAGGTTGCTCACCACTGTCTGTAGACGATAAATCACGGTAGTAAAAGCTTCATTCAACGCACATGAGAGTGCTCGGATAGATAGCTGGCCATTCTTTAACAGAAAAGTTTAAAGATGGCACCAATCCTAGACAAGATCCTTGAAAATAATATCCACTGATACGAGTAGGAATATGCTATAGTATAACTATAGAAGTAAAGAATTTAACAGCGCGAGATGGAACGAGAGAATGGCTAGTTATTTCGCTAATCTAAAACACATCTGACAGAAAAGTTGAAAATGAGAAGAAGGCAAGAGAAAAGCGACCTAGAAGTAAAAATGTAGACTCTTGAAGTTAGAAGACTGCTGTTGGATAGTGAGAGTAAATAGAAGTAATCTTTCTTTTCTAAATATAAAAAGTCGCAAGGTTTCTAAAGCAATGCGGAGTTCTAAGGGTGTATACAAAGGTTTCTATTACAGTGCAAAATTTACTCTATTGCTTATAATCAAAATATATAAATAAAGTGCATCAAAACTGAAGTATTGGTTTTATTTTAGTGCCCAATTCAATGTGGTCCTTCGAACCGGATACAAATTTTGTGAAAGTATTGTGGCGGCCGTGGTCAGTGTTAAGCCCGGTTTGTAGTGTTGTGAGGGCTATCTATGGTCAGTATTTGACCTGGTCTATAAGTGTTGTGGCGGCCGTGGTCAGTGTTGGACTTGAAGGAAAAAGGGATAATTAGTTTGGACTTGATCAACGATAAAGTTGGATTCTTTTGACAATTGTTTGAAATCATATAAAGAAATTTACACCCAATTACATACCCTGGACATCGATCCAGGGTAAAATATTTCGTCGAGGATAAATGGAAAAAAAGTATTGGAACTTAACAACAGATGTGAATGAGGCTTTAGTGCCCATAACATAATTCAAGGAAACAACTTAAATCGCAAGTAGTTCAAATGACTGCATCATTAAAACTTACCGAAAGATGGAGCCACTTGGCGGCAGACAGGACAAAATGGAGAAGGATATTGTATGAGGCCAGGGCTCTACAATAGGGCCGTTGCGCCTATGATGACGATAAAGATGAAGAATAGAAGTAGATTGATGCCTTAAGACAAGTACGTGTCTAAATCTTACATCTTGAATTTGAACCACAGTTATGTTATACTAAATAAAATAATATGATTCTTAAACAGACTTCAAAAATATGTGACTCATGAATATATGTCCTCATCATGCCCGCATAATGCCAACAGCAAACTCGGTTAATACATAATAATACGTGCAGTTAATAGAGCAATGACATCTCTACACGAATATATCACGCTTTGGTCCTCCGTGAGATCTATTTAGCAAGCAAGTTCCTAAGTCAAAGCGGCCCGGGGCCAAGTTCGCTTAATAATTGCACGAGAGCTATAGACATTTGATAGCAGGCAGCTAAGTACAGGTCGGCGAACAAAGCCATGGCCGGCAAAGTTAGTTGCCAGTCTTTAAATCTGGCCCAGGCGAGTCACGGCCGCGTTGCCACCCAGTTAAGAAGTTGCGCCCTAATAACCTGGTGGGGCGCTAAAGGCGTCGTAGAAGTCTGTAAATGGACACTTACCCAGTTGGGCTTATCTCCGGGACCCACACCTCCACGGTCGACCTGCAAACCGGCCCTAAGCCTGCTTATATGATAATTTCACTTTGATACGCATTTGTTAATAAAAATGGAGTGAAAATTGATAAATAAAAAATTTTTTTTTTTAAATAAAACTATTTTTCATTTTAACCCTTTTTATTAATTATAACGACAACGATTCACTATTTTACATTAAATAAATTCCTAAAATATGTCTATTTCACTCTCCTTATCTTTCAGAAAAATACTTATTGCATAAGTTTCGAATTCTTTTAATTTATTTTATACGGAATTTTCAACTTAAAATCATTGATCGGGAAGTCAATTAAAATGTGATTTTTTTTATTTTCAATGAATAATCCAATTGGCTGAAGTCTGAAGTACTTCAACACTTTTAATATAATCTTCAAGAGGGAAAATGTTTATGGGCAAAGTTTTAGATAAGTTGGCATCACAACAAATGGGAAATTTTATATTTATTGCTACGATTTTTATATAATTCTAGTTTTGTTTAAAATGATATGATGTGATAATGTTGTCAATCTTTTTTATTAGGACGTCTGTGTAGTTTCTCATTTAAAACATTAGGTTGTTTACATTAGAGGTAAGAATGACAGACTCCACAACCAGCTAGGGATCAAAATTTCTAGGACAGGGACAGGGGGCAATTCTCCTTCTTCGTTGCCATCAGTGAATTAAAAATTTCCTACTAACGTTTCGGAGTATGATTCAGTGGATTGAGCTGGATTTTTTTTTTATTTATTTAAATATTTTTAAGAGAAACTGACTGCTTAATATCAAAATGGATGAAGCCGAGGATGAAGCTGTGCTACACCGGTCCCGACACAGTTTCATCCCTTGCCATCCACCCACACCGCATATACCTGCTTGGGGCCGGTTCAAGCGACGAAAACAGTTTTTTTCTCGAGAAGGAAGAAAGAAGGTAGCCGTGTACAATTCTTCGAAAGTCCTCTAGTAAATGCTTTGCAGCAAATTCATTGCTGACCAGATCCATGGAGTAGGTCGTGACGTACAACGTTCAGATGAGAACTAGCTCTAATATCAGAAAACAAGAGATAGATTGCCCGCCCTTTGGGAGAAGAATATCACTTCTCCTACCACTGATCAAGAGTCAGTTTGCAAAAGATTGAGTTGAGTAGTGTCGCGTGTCGGTATCGGATGTGGTCGCGATTGCGGCATAGGGCAATTTTGATTCCATAGATTCTATAGAACTACGAGGAGTCCAGGCCGCTTTCCATGTCAATTTGGTGACGGATATGCTAGCTGCAATGTGCCCGTAGCAACCGATCTGACGGTAAATTAAATTCGAATCGGCCCTACCAATCCGGGCTTATGGCTGGCCATCTTACCCGTATTCGAATAGCTAAGTTAATCTGGAGGACAACCATAGCAGTCCTAGCCTTAGTTCAGACTGACGCGTCTCTGTGCTTGGCAAGTGGATAGAAACTCAGTACCGGCGGAGATAGCATAGTCTTCTCCAGGTAGCAAAGAAGCGCTTCAGGTTAGAAGACAACGTTGATGTCTGTTTTTTAAAGCAAAAAGTCTAGAAAGAACAAGCTAAGATTTAGCCTTGCACTAATATAGGTAGTCATGCACGCATGTCTTCAACTATTCTAACTACAGTCGATGAAGATAAACTTAAGGTGCGCTTCCGACTGCTTCCGTATGCTTCTCGATTCTTTGGTGATAAATCAGTTTCCATTATATGGGCGTCTTATGATTCCTCGAATTCCCTCAGAGTAGAGAAGATACAGAAGAAATTTCTTACGCATCTCTACATGAGAGAGTTTGGATTCTACCCAAGTTTATACCCCAGCGCATGGGTACAGGGTTTGCTTGGGTTATGTAACCCTCGAGAAAAGAAGATCGATTTACTTGGCAAAGCACTTCTTCAAGCTGATGGTTGGCGCAGTACATAACCCCTTTGTACTTTGCGGTGGCCCTTATGGGGGCCACCTCACTACAATCGACCTCGTTCGCGTGTGCTTTTTCTTCCGCAAAATGCGAGGACAGGTGCTCTCAGAAACTATCCGGTAGCCAGAGCTATTACTCTGCTCAACCAACCAACCGAATATGTAGATATATTCGGTCAAATATAGCCGTTTTTCAAGTTATTATTATATTTTTATGAGTGATTGACGATCTGGTTATTCTGTAAATCCAATCACGGATTGTCCTTATAAAAAAATAATCAGTTGTCGAAACATTATCTCTGTTAAGGGGGCGCGCGACAGTAGTACCGAAAAGGTAACCCACCGCTGACAGTAGTCCAATAAATGGAACCCGTCGCTGCCTCCAATGTTAAGGCACCCGAGCTCGCGTATCCAAGGTACACGACCGCTGGCGCCAAAAAGTTCGATCGTCCGGTAGTTGACGATCGCGCTTCGAAGATCGAGACAAAGTGAAACACGCTTTGTTTGTAGATATGTTTATTGAAGATTGCAGGTGTCGTCAGTTCGATGATAGGTGTGATGAAAGGATCCCAGAGACGTATCTCCGGTACGAGACGATGATAAAGATCCCAGAGACGTATCTCCGGTACGAGATGATGATGAGGATCCCAGAGACGTATCTCTGGTACGAGATAATGATGAAGATCCCGGAGACGTATCTCCGGTACGAGAGAAATCACGGAGATGTGGCTGCCATGACGGCGCGAGCCAATGTATAATGATGTCTCAAAGATTCCTTTGGACGTTGAAGAAGAGGTTCCTAAAGATTCATTTGGTACTGGAGAGATCATCTCGATATGAGTGAGACTGGAGCTGAGGTTCTTAAAGATTCCTTTGATACTGGAGAGTCATCTCGATATGAGAGTAAGACTTGATCTGATTAGAATCTATTAACCGGGATTAATATAATGGGTTTTAAGAATACCCCGCTTGTTATCGAATGGAGAGAGGGTATTGGAAAAGTGCCGCTTGTCTTTAAACGGAGTGGGGGAATGTTCTCAGAGCTACTTTACGTGAGAAGGATAGGGGCGCACTCGAGAACATCGAGAGCCCAGAAATGATACGGACGGACTACGCCGGTTTATAACATCTCCTTGTAACTTCATTTCTATATACCATGTTTTAATAATGGGTAACAATAAATGTGTCATGTGTTTCTAAAACTGTTATTGCATTTCCATCACCGGCGAGAATAAAGGCTCGCCATGGTCCGAGTCACGCATCCTTCGATCTACATTTTCCACGTTTTTTCACACCCTTTACATTTTGTTTCATAACTATTATATATTTTTATATTGTTTGCAGACCATGAAGACTTGATAAGCTTCGAGAGTAGAATTCAAAAACGATCATATTTTTCATATATAAATTGACAAAAAGCGAAAAATTTTTGCACGGGTAAAAAAAATGATAATAAACGAGAAATGCCGTTACGCCATGAATACGAAATATGACAAAGTAAACTGGCAATCGGTAAACAAAACAAATTGATAGGCATCCATGGGGTTATTATGCGTAGCAAGACTTCAGGCTTCATGCGCTCCGGTAGCCACGCACAATCGATTACGTCAAAAAGCACTTGATCAAATCACAATTTGCGTCCTCCTTCTGAATCACAACAAAATGTATCGTTCGACGTTGTTTCTTGCCATTTTTTTTGTTTTTTTCTCGAATTAATTGCGACGGTATTTATGCGTCCGACTGTGCGCTCATCAAATTCGGCGAATCGATTTTTGCATAAAAATTCGAAACGCGCGCATAACTTTTTAATATACCGCGATGAACACGTGTAACGATATGAAAATAAGCTTCGTTATTGCTGCTTTGGCTCTAAATTAAATCATTGCGGCTTTAGAAACTGTATTACATTTTTTTTTTCAGTGTTACGTGAAAATGTTCGTCTGAAAATATTTAGAAATGAAATTCGCTTTAATAAAGGTAGACAGACGAGCATAGAGACGTTTAAGTGGGGTGTGATGTGAAATATTATATTAGTTTGATCGGCCATTTGGCACGTATTAATTTACTTTTATGATGAAAGTAAATCTATTCTAGCGTGTAATTATTTTATATATATTTTTTTTAATAAATAATTATGTATTATAATTGTATCATAGATATGACAAAGTATTATTTTTACACTGTTTAATTAAATAATATAATGTAATGCTATAGGTTTGAGTGATTAAAACTTAAAAAAACACACATAAGAGGATTGGCTCAAAAGACAATTGATATAAACTTATCCCCCCGCTCGCCTACCCCTCTCCGTCCGGCGGCACCATATCCATCATAGCCGCGACAAACCAGGGACCAGATAAGTCGATCTAAACAATTACCCGCTATAAACGCTTTAATCTATGCTTAAATTCACGTCGTTTCGTATGTATTTCGATCGCCATTAAAACGACCAAAAATACAGCGAGGATTCGCCACCAAGCCTTTTTTAAAATATCTAATATTAACCGGCCACTCTCTTTGTCACTTTGTATTTTCTATATCTATCTTATTTTGAAATAAATATTATTTATATATAGATAATAATAATAAAAAAATATATGTTTATTAAAGAAGGCTACATCCCGGTTACTTTTGTACCCAGGATGAAGCTGTGTCAGACCGGTTCGACACAGTTCCATCCCTTGCCACCACCCACACCGCATATAGCGGCTTGGGGCCGGTTCAATCGGTGCAACAAAAGCATTTTTTTTTCTTGAAACGCGTGATTAGGAAGATGAATCTAATATTCCGAAACAAAACTAAGAATCTAATAATGATGAATCTTAAAAACCCCAATTGGCCCGAGCTACCCTGCTGAAGCAACCGATGGAGTGCTTTGCTCTTTCCACAATTTGATTCGTGTGGGCTACCATGACAAGGTATCCAGGATAATTCTCAGGTATCGACCGGAGGGCTTGATGGAGAGGTTGCGTTTATCTGGAAAGTCAACGCAAGGTGGTCCCTCTTGAGAAGGCCCTTAATGGGGACTCCAAAGCACTTGTCGCTGGCGAAGGTGGGTTGGTTAATGACACCCCAGGATGTGAGTCTTGCAAGGATAGCGTTGGACTTTTTCTCCAGTTGGGAGCGAGTATTGCTACCAACATGAACGACTGCATAGCCAATTACGATGCAATCTGGGGGCAGTGGAATGTTGAGCACGTCATCAAATAGGATATTCAACAGAAGTGAACCGAGAACAGACGGGAGAAGACAGGATTTCGCTGCCGGCATCCATAACAATGGACCCGTAGCTGAAGTAGCTGCGATGGCGTACAACTCAGTGGGTATTTTTAGGTTCTTTAATTACTTAAGCACTCCAGGCCACCAGGCGCAGTCAAAGGCATCGGAGATATCCAGCATGATACTCAGGACGTACTTAATTTCGGACGTAGCGATGTACCTAGAGACCGCATGGAGAGCATCCATCGTCCAAATCCGAACTGATGTCGGAAGAGAGGCGCGATCGCTCGGAGAAATGCATCAGGTCGTGAGACAATGATTTTTTCTAGTAGCTTCCCTTCCTTCTCTTTGACCACCAGCAGGAGCTTGGCGGGGCGGGTTGCTAGTGTATTCGTTCGGGATCACATTTAAACCACGTAAATGGGGGAAGTACTCACTCGCAACAGGATGCAAGGCTAGAAAAGCTCGCTCTCTCACGGATGTGTGCACGTGCCTAGGCCTCCATGGTACCGGTAGTATTTCCCCTATCAAATAACAGCTTCCTGTAAGCTCGGCAGTCTAAGGCCTCAATGGAATAACGCTCACCTGATGACACGTCTTCCTCCCATTCTAACACTTTATCTAAGTACTGGCCAGTCCTGTGATTCAGAATATTCGAACAAAAACAAGAGACAGATGTCGACATCCTCAGCAGCCTCCGATATACATCGGTTAATAATAACTGAGCGTACTGAAAACTCCAAAGACATCTCATCCCAAGCGTCCTCTGTCTCCTGGTTCAATCTGATCCCGTATCTCCGACTCCTTCGATTCATCGTCGACAACCTCAAGTGCCAGATCTGGCACTTCTGGCAAATATTCAACAATAAGTTTAACAAACAGTATTAAGGTAATACTATCAACAACGATTTTTCATAAAACACTCTTTATAACGAATGGTCTCAAAAAACGATAAAACTCCTTTACAGATGGTTCGAGTACTACTGAAAAAAAACGAGAACTACCTTTACTTCAAAAAAACCTTGACGCAGTCATTTTCCCAATCTACAAAACACATTTAAAAGGGGTTTACATAATAATATTATATATTAATATATCATATAATACATAAATTATCAACATGCAGTTAGGACAACTGTGAATAAGTGTCACTGCTTAAGAAAAGGACTGTTCGGTCTCGGCTCAATACTTCAAATGAGAGTAAACAACTCGGTAATAAAATGTCTAAGAGAAGGAAAATCCTTGTTCTCCAGGTTGGGGATTGGAGTGTTGACTGTCCTTCTCTAGAAAAAAATAAATATCACGATACACGAAACATACGATACCATTTCCTATGCAGAGTATACACTATGGAATTACAAGAAAGAATGGAAATACAATTAATGCTGGTCACTTTGTTAAGGATACGAGTCAGACAGTCACCAAAAAGGCTTATGGGTAACAAACCTTCCTCTCGTAGTAGGAAAGAAAGACCAAAGCTGAGGTGGCTGGACTGTGTACAGCGAGACGCCGCATCATTACGTGACAGGATCGGTTGAGATGGAGAATGGTGTTAGATAAGATCAAGGCTCTACAATATGGGCCTTTGCGCATATGATGACGAAGATGTTTAAGAAAATTTAGAATGCATAATCACATTCATTCAATTTTCCGTTGATATTTTGGATCTAATTTTCATACGGTATGTGAAAATATTAATAAATTTAATGGAGACGTTAAAGCCGGATAGGAATCTCCGCAGGACGCCTTCACCTTGAAATGTCGAATTTTTAAAGTGCGTCCTGAAAATTTAATTACAGCTTTATAAAGGCGATCCTTTGAAGGATTATGTTAAGTATTTATGAATTATTTCGTTAGGAATGCACGTGTATGGCACAAAGGGCTCTACCTCACCCCCCCCCCGCGTCTCATGGATAGAGGTTTCCTTTGCGTCAAGTTGGTGCTCCAGCAATATCTGATTATGCAAGGCACCTGGTGGGGCCTCAAAAAATTTTTTTTCGCCTCTCTCTCTCTCCTTTCCGGGAGTAATTTCGGAATTTAAATGAATATTTCCCGCAGGGCCCTTAACGGAGTCGCCGGGGAAATTGTTTTAAACGCAACGTCTTCACAATACCTCTTATAAGGTCATTATTATTTTAAATGTATTTAAAACTTTTGTATTATCGCACCGTTGTCATGGCTTTGTGAGCCGCTTTCGGTGCTCATTTAGCGTCGGATAATCGGACGCTTTTTTTCGTCTTTTTAAAATGGAAATGCCCTCAGCGTCCCCGAGAGACGCCGAGTTGTGTATTTTGAAATCCCTTTGTGTTTTCACATATTAAAAGGGAATGATTAAGAATTAAAAATTAACAAAAGAAAAAATAACCATTTCAAAGATTCGCGTTTAACCCGATATATTAATAATCCCGTAAGTAGCTAAGTATCACTAATTAAATTAAAAATACCTTTCAAGTAATATCGTTAAAAAGGCATAATGTTTTTAATTTTTATTATTTCCATAATGTGAATACTAAATATGTACAATGGTTAATCCGTGTAACATTTAAATTCTTGAGTAAAATTTGGAGGTGTCGAAGAATTCGAACAATCGCTCAAGTACAACACCGCGGCCATAAATTACTTTTCAAAAAACATTTGATTCAATAATAATTATGTTGCCCAAAACAAAATGGACCAAAGTACGAAGTACGTTAACCCTAAAAGTTCATGCGGATAATTGGTCCGAATTAAAAGATAATTTATAACAATCAAAGTTAACACGTTTAACGAATCATGCTCGTTTAATTATGCGTTATATTTATTTATTAAAAAAAAAAATATTCAACGATGATGTCAAAGTGTCTTTGGAACATTTCAGACAGATGCAAATTTAAAATAGCTTTCGCCGAAACTAGTTAAATCTGTTTTCATCCCGGCGTATGGTATCCCGTGGGAAAAATTAATGGGTTTCATGTCATTAATATAAAGTGGAGCAACCCATGTCACAACAAGGTGTCATATGGCAGTGGACACCCGATCGGGGAGCTGTCCCATTCATCCTCATTCTATTTATCGGTGGTGATGAAGAAAATATTTTTTTCAAAAATTAATGGTAATTCCTCGCGGATGGAAATATTTCGTCGAAAACTCAATTTTGTAAAAATGGGCCATGGAATCGAATTTTGTTTAATATATCCAAACATTAAAATATACGTATATAGGTATTTTAAAAAATATTAAACTGCATCACATTATGCATGCAGTTAACATATATAACAAAAAACGAAATCGCTCAGATCAGAAACCTGTAGATTTTCAAGATCTCGGTTTCTCAAAATTCGATCATGTAAACCACGACGCTTCCGGACAAGGTACCGCTCTGAAACACAAAATGATATCAACATGGACGAGACAGCCACGATTAACGTGTCAACTGCCACCTCCAGTCAACACTAAAGGTTTTACTAAGAAAGTCTCCAGAAGAGCAACAATATGCCAATAATTATGTTATCAACTTCTACGTAACAAAAACATACGCCTACAAACCATCAGCCACCGTCCAAGTCCATCTGAATCCCTCCAATAACAATCCGATCAAATCCATCGACGGTTCTCTTCCTTAACTCCTCAGATGACCATCTGACTGCTATCAAATTATTTACTAACAATAAGATTCAATACTCAACCATATTAATACGGCATGAGAATTCAACAAACATCATAATCAAAGGATTCCTGACCACGTTAACGATAGATGACGCAAAATAATACCAGGAGGACCAAGGCATAATAGCCATTGAGAAGGTAGATTTTATAAAGACAAAATTAAAACCGACCTGCCGATGCTACTAGTCAAAGTAAGATCAGGATCAAGCAAAAGATATTCTAAACATATTCTGGGGTATGTTGTTGTAAAAATCGAGCTATAATATTTCGTCATACTAGACTCAATGTCAGAGATTCCGCTACACAACATCTGTATGCTCAGCGACCTTCCAATGTGTGAAATACGCTGGTTCAAACCCAACGGTATCATGCACTAAACCATAGGAAATAATTCCAAACTTATTTTCAGCCCACCAACTGACCAAAATCACCTTCAAAGAAATGATGATGGTTTTTGATTGTCGCCAGGTTCATGACCGAAAGATCTCCTCAGATAAAATCTTAGCGGTATGACAGTTATATTCGCTAAGATCTATGGCCAGTAAAAACAAAAATAAAACGGATAAGAGAACGACTTCTCGAAATCAACTAATGCGCTAACGTAGTGGTTCTGGACAAGAAGCGCTGAAGTAGGAGTAGTGGCTGGTGGGTCAGAAGCAATAACTGTCTAAGGACAGCGGTGAATAAGTTCCGCCGCTTAAAAAAAGCACTGTTCTGCCAGGAGCCCTCTCTTCGATGACTGCTCCTCCCGGCCGAATGTGAGATGATTGGATACGCTGATGACGTCCTGGTGGCGTCCTGCTTGGAGCGCCCTGGTGGCGACACCAGAATCCATCTAGAACACCGAGAATTGTTGTTTCAGAAAATTGATGCCTGAAGCAAAGACAATAGACTTAAGTTCGCATCTGGCAAATGCTTTGGTCTTCTTATCAAAGGTCACCTCAGACGGTCTCTCTGCGTCGAATTTTCACGGCACCAAAACCGGCCGATACCTTGGGATTATCCTTGACTCCAACCTAGGCATGCTGTGCCATACGGTACACATCATGGAGAGGGCCAAACACGCAATTGGATGCTTCAGCAGAGTCGCTGGGGTCGGATGGGGTCTAGAACACAGGATCATAAGACGATACTACAAATCGATCTTAGTTCCGATCGTCACGTATGGAGCCAATTTCTGGGCCCACAGATTTCGCACCAAGCTCACAAACAGATAACACCCACCAAACAATCCCTCCAATCGATGGGTTAGAAGAGGAAAAAAACCCACCAGATCGTTTGAAGAACTGTGTAACTGAACAGCGACGTACTACGTTTGTTAAGAGTTGTGTGGCCGAAAGGACGTAAAATAGTACGGTCGCAAACGTACCTTCCGGTGTAAAAAAACTTATCTGACTTTGCGGGGATCTGGCTGGGTAGTCTCAAAAAGGAAACACCAACAGTGAACCAAACAAGAAAAAAGAGACGCTCCTTAAGCATAGAACCATAAAGGATGGACTGGCAGAAGCCAACATGAAGCTATCTGAAATCAAGCTACAAAAGAAAACCTAGACGACCGCCTTTTAAATCTGATACTAACGTCATGATGCAGGCGGAGTTGGAGAGACCCACGCTGAGCTCGTAAAGAAACCTGAGTATAAGATTGGATGACATGGATTGCAGTCAGTGCAACGTCACCATTATAACAAAGGTGAACAGACCAGCAAAATGCTTACGGTCATCATTATGGACCTCGATGAGGGTTTTTATGGAGAAAACATACAGATAGCCCCAATTAATCCTCTTACTGGTACAATAACAAGAGGCAACCGTGAACGTATGAAGCCCGAGATCAAAGTACGGAGGTATGCAGACTGCAATAGTCTTACTACCAGTAGTACAAAGGGAATTTCTCAACGGAGACATCTGACACACTGATGTACCCAAAAGCAATGTCGTTTTTTAACGAAAAAAAAAACTAAGAATGGATTGAAAAATAGTTATCTGGTCAGTGTTTGGATCTGGTCTGCAAGAAAAAGTCACAGTCGTGGTCAGTGTTTGACTTGGTTTTCGATTCATTTGTTTCGACTCATTTTTCGAACTTTTACATGACCATTAAAAATGGTTATTCCAAAAAGAACGGCACTCCTTTCGGGTATATCTTATTATAACGCGGTCCTCGATTGACAGGGCGGAGTAATCAACGTTGAGTGGTATGCTACACGACAGGCTCTTTGAATCAATATACACTCTAGCCGATCGATGTTGTTGGCCCATTTTGACCAGCCACCTCACCGAATACCCTTTTGGAATGTGTCTCGTTTACTTCTTCCGCGAATTAACCCGTTTAGACCGCACATAAATTACCGGAGTGGCGTCCGCACGTACTCGCGCACCGCCAACCCTACGACCCCACCCCATCACCGCCTGAATCTCCCCACCAGGCTAATGAAGTGAATTTGCCCGAGCCGAGTGCAGACTGCAATGTGATTATAGATCTGTCCGCATTATTTCTTCGGTCGCTTTCTCAGAAGTTGCAACATCGACTCCTTGGCTGGTAGCCGCCATGAATATTCATTACTCCAATTTATGGAGAGGGGATCGCGTTTGGCTGCGCGAAAACATGCAACCACACGAGAATTCATTCGTTAACCTTGCAAATTGAATAATGTATTGTGGACCTGGCCAACCAACACGGCAAATTAGCCTCCGGAAAAATGCAAGACGGAGGAAGTGCACCAAATCGAAATCAATTCCCTTCGCCGTTGACAACGTTGCAAAGAATGCGGAATCTATTTGCGGATAAATGACCACTAATTTAAAATAAAACCTCTTTAAGGTTTAATAATAAAAAAAAATGCAGGATCTCTCTCAAAAAAATCTCAAAAAAGCTTTTTTCACACTTCGATGCACATACGAAATGCATTTTCACACGGCCCGACTGATTCACGACTCGAATTGAAAACCCGTCAAGCATGCAACTGTTTCTTGACCACGCTTACGTGCGTAGGCAAGAAAAATGTGGGCGTAGGGTCTCAGCGAGTGAAACTAATGTTTAGTATACAGTTTAACGGCCGAAGGCGTGCCGTCAAGTCGCAGCACATTTGTCCAGTCGATTTCGATCTCAGTTGTTTAATACAATACTTGAGAGTGCATGCAATCAAATCGAATGGCGATTTTCTGCAATATCATAATTAGAATACTTCCAGCTTATAATAAATGAAAAATATGATTAATTTAAAGAAGAATAGAATTATTATATAAATAATAGTAAAATTCATTACAAAAAAACTGTATTTTTTTCCACATACAGCACACCCAACATCAACATCCACCGTACGCCACTGGTTAATAGCTGTCCTGGTATTTTTTGTTTGTTTAAAGCAATTGATGTTTGTTTTATAGGAATATGTTATGTTTTATCATATGACCATTCTTTTGTCATCTGGAATGTGAAAAAAAATGAATCGATTTCTGTGCAAGAATACCGTTTTTCAGTAAAATATTTACCCGCAAGTGATTCTTCCAAATTGTCTGGTCAATACACCTTGAAACAATAACAGATAACGGTACGGAGTACGGTACGGGTACAAAACAAGTACGGAGGATAAGAACACGAAAAGTCAGCAATTTTCTTGACTAACTAAACAATACATTTTTGTAAAATTATGTCCCGGAAGAAAATTTAGCCGTTGACGAGTTTACTGTTGCATTCAAGGATAAAATAAGCTTTATAGCATTTAATCCTAAAAAAACCTACTAAATAGGGTGTTCGAATTTATGTTGTCAGACTCGCGCACTAGCTATATTTCAACATGTGTGCCCTATTATGGATTATTAACAACACAAGGTCTTATCAGACCAGATACAGAAGATCAATATGCAGCATCGTATTGCATTATGCGGAAAACGTTGAAGTGGTGGAGGAAGTTATTTTTTTGTGGCTTTAAAACTTCTATTTATAATTCATTTATTTTACACTAGGAATCTGATGGTAAAGCAAATAGAAAGCCGATAAGTCATAAATTAGCGAAGAAAAATAAATCTTGGAAACATTGTCATGTTTGAGAAACTCTGCAGTGTGGTAGAGATGAATCTAAGGGGGAAATAAATGAAAATTTGAAGGAGGAGATTGCTGGGCATCTTGAATCCCTGGAAAACGAACTTCAGCGTTACTTCCCTGAGCTGAAAGAAGAAGAAACTAGATTGACACGAAATCCATTCTGTTTACTCTAATATAGCCAGCATTCCCAATGAATTACAAGATGAATTCTTAGATTTTCGGAATGATTCCTCGGCACGTAAATTGTTTACTGAAAAATTGCTAACTCAATTCTGGTATAGTATGTATCAATCATACCCAAACGTGACGATGCTTGCCCTTCGAATTTTAGTTCTATTTATGTCTACTTATCTCTGCGAGAGTAGATTTTCAACTCTTCTTTATCAAAATAAAAGTAAGGAAAACCAATTAATTGAAATGACATTAGGTTGGCGTTACCCATAACTCATCCGCGAATTTTGAGACTGGTTAACAACATGCAATTTCAACCATCGCATTTACTTAATTATTCAGCATACATAATTTTAAATAAAAGTGTTTTTTTTTTAATTACCTTATTCATAAATGGCTTTTGGATTGTATGGTGGTCTCGGATCACATGGATTTTATAAAAAGGGGTCGCCACCCGAAAAAGGTTGGGAACCTATGCCTTACATAAAGAACCGCTACTTTTTTATTTTTAACAACCAGATTTTTTGATTCTGTAGCATACATATTATTATTTAACAAAAGGTTAATATAAATACCATGATAATATAAAACGCAATGAAGCATCAGTCGGACGATTCCATTTTGAGTTAATATCGCATCGTTCGATATCGGATTGAATATGCAGATGCAATATGAATCTGATAATCTTTGATTGGATAGTCACTATTCAAAATTGCTTTTTAGATTAATGTGGCGTGGATTAAATTTATGTAAAGTTGTGGAAAAATCTAATAACGTGGCTCGTTCTCTCTCTCTCTCGCAAAAATGCATTAATTCCATATAAAATAATTTAATTGCTAATAATGTTTTGCGATTTGGGGATGAGAGCGGGGCAACTATAACCGTTTGCCATAAATTTGAAGAATCCCCTGTTCTAATTCTGATTAATTAAAATTCTGAACCTGTGTACACATCCCATTACGTATACACATAATGGGACATAGTTAATAAGAATTTGCATTGTTAACCGTGTACCGCTACCCGGGTTACGTATGCAATAACGCGGCTCGTACACATCTTGGCCCGAAGTTTCTTTATGACTGGTTTAAATTTTATGAAGTACCCTTAAAATTATTGTTACGACAGTCGCCGGGATATTGCCGCTCCCCGTACTCGTGATTAATGTCGAGGCGCTACTAGAATTAGAATTTTTGGCGGGCGGGATATAAATATGATCAAATCTCAAATTCGACAATAAAGCTGTATATTTTCGGGCATAAATGGAATAACTCAGCTTATAAATTGGAATAGAAAGGTGAAGGGTGCGAATCTACTCTCTGGCTGGAAGTAATTTCCTTTGAATTTACAAAACCAGACGGGGAATAGAAGTACGGAATTGACATAGCAAGATCCTCTTAAGGGATCTCGGAATTTTGCACTCGCACAGGGTGGGTGGGGGAGGAACCGGGATCGGTCTAAGTGCAAACGGGTGGAGCTACTTTTTGTTTAAGTAATTTTCTTTCAATTTAAACGACCGGTTGACGTGGAGAGATAAATTTTACATTATAGAATCCTCTTAGTAACGTCTAAGCCCCGAGCGGTGCAAGACATTTAAATTCCCGGAAACAAATGATGTCAGGACGAAAAAGCGAAACCCGCCGAGTTAAAAAACACTTTGATTAAATAAAATATATATTTTTTTGTTGCCCCCTAACTTTTTTTTCATTGAAATTTTGGTCGGTTAACCCCTCGGTCCCGGCTATTTATCCTTGTTGTGCAAAAAACGCGGCTATATTTGGAAAAGTTTCCATACACACATATTTGGATATAATATCATAGCCATTTGTCAATATTGGAAAAGGCCTCTGTTTCAATCGTCAAAAATATGTAGGATTTATTTACCTTCCAGTTAATCAAATGCAGAACCAATAAATTATTTGATTTTGATGTGTGTTTTTCGGACTGTTTCAAAATAATGGCAGTGTAATTTATTAAATATTCTTTTTTCTGCATGATTTGCAAATCTGTCAATATACACAAGGTTTAACTTGGTATAACGAAATATATAAATAGAATAAAACAAAGATTTTAAATTATTAATTCGACAACAGAGGACAGTGATGTTGCAAACAACAAGATCTCCAATGAAAAAACAGTAGAAAGTTTGATCGAGTGATCATAGAACTAAAAATATACTCGAACGAATGGAAAAAAACTCGATTGCTACTAAAAAATAAAAACAACCTCACCAATATAAAACATCATTAAGAGCATATAATGGAGGTGGAGAATGAAAGACAAATAGTATTTGCTAAACATCTGAAAACGGAACAATCTGAATTCGAATTCAGAAGATGAGGCATTGATCTTTAAGTTTTTAGTCGCACCTTATAAGATTATGTTCCTTGTGTATGCTCCTCCAACAAATTGCATATTGCATCTTTTTTATTTTGTCGCTCTCAATCTACACTGTTATAATTACTAGTAAACGGGTAGCATTGTAAAACTTATGTTTTATAAATAAAGATGTATTATTTATTCTCCTGTTATTTTCTAATTTTAAATTCATCCCTCCAGCATTCTTACCTGCCTGACTCCTGGAAAAAAAGCTAACATAATATTCATCCCCAAACCTGGTAAACCTCCAAATAAAATAGACAGTTATCGCCCAATTAGCCTCCTATCCTCAATAGGAAAAAAATCTAGAAAATAATCACTACTTAAAATCGTTGAAAACCTCAAGGTACTTCCCGATGAGAAACACGGCTTTAGACCGTGATATTCAACTTGCCATCAACTACTTCATGTCACCGAATACATGGGAAAAGGTCTCAACTACTCCCACCACTCAGGGGCGATATTCCAGTTACGAGTCTGGCACGACGGCCTTCTGCACAAACTAGTAACTGCTAGCTTTCCCGCAGCGTACATTAGATTAATAACTTCATTTCTTAATACAAGATCATTCAAAGTTAAAATTGCATCAGAATTCTCCTCCTTCAGGCCAATTTCAGCCGGAGTCTCGCAAGGATACGCCACATATTCCGTTATCTTCTAATTATACACCGGTGACATACCTATTCCAAAAATTAAAAACTCACTACTAATCCTTTACCTCATCTCCTACCTAACCTTTTTTTCTGTTTGAGGAGGGGAGATCTTCAAAAGATACCTCCGTTTAGGAGTTAGTGCTGGATTTTTACCAGCTAAAACCCCTCCTCCGGCTCCGACTATTACCACGCTATTGTCGTTAAATGTTCAGCGTGATGGTGGCTGACTTTCGGGTAAAAACTTTACCTCACGTCCTTCTTGGTATCAATTCTTATCTTGTTATCGTTATCCTTGCTGTCGGTCGTTGTTTGTCAGTCGTCTTGACCTTTCGGCTTCCTCCTTGGTGAACTTTACTACACGGCAACGTGGATAGCGTCTTATGTTCTTCGTCTTTGCCGAGGAGGAGTTTCTGCACGGCTTCGATGGTTACCGTTTCTCCTCCTATGTTTTTTCTAGCGTCTTTAAAGCATGGACAATGTAGTAAAGTGTGCTCAGCGATGTCCAGCGTTTTTCGGATCGGTGAAGGTACTCTGCGAAGCATCCGTGTTCAGTTAGAAGTTGGCAGAGATGGAACCCTACGTGTTAGCGATTTTTGAGTCACGGTTCGATCACTGGAATCAGTTTTCGGTTCCATTTCCCGTGGGGTGTCGTCCCAGTGCTCCTGCCATTTTTTTAACAGACGAAGGCGTACACTTTTCCGGTGCTCGGTTGTTCTTGAGTCTGGCTCCTGCTTTTGTTGCCCTTTGCGCTCCTCGGCCAGAAGGTTTATTGGCGGTATTCGAAGGTCTATATATCTCCAAAAATCTTCAAATCCACAATCAAAATAAACCCAGACATAACGCAAGCATTATTCTTCTTTCACCCCAAGAAAAGGGAAAGAAAACCCTTACCCCCTTCAATCTCAATTGAAAAAATAACCATCCCATGAAAACGTAAAGCGAAGTAACTTGGGATCACCTTCGACCACGACCTCTCGCGGAAAACCGTAATTACAGATGTAAACACTAAAATAAACCGCTCTATCGGAATCCTCCGCCCGCTTATCAGAAAACAAAGCACTTTGCCCATAAAAATAAAAAAACTAATCTATACTGCCATTATCAGACCTCAAATCCTATACAGCTCCGCGATACGGGGTGCAGTTAGCCCATCACATAAAAAAATCCAATCAAGAATTAATATTACCCTCCGCATTATTTTCAACGCCCCCTGGTTTGTTCGTAACGCAGAAATAAGAAAATTCCTAAATACCCTGCACCTCCCAGAACTCATTAGAAGGTACGCCTTCCCATTCTTTAACAACCTACCAAAATTCACCAAAGTCAACCCGTTAAATCTCCTCTCGCTCCAACTATAATCAAGACTACTTCTAATCATACCACAAAATACTTCTCCCCAGATCAATCCTCAGTAATTATCACTCAAGAATAAAGAAAAAATGAGCCATAAAAAACCGACCCCACTTAATGTGACTAGTCTAGTCTTATGCCAGATACAGCTGCTACGCTATCGTTGGTCCGATGTTACGCTGTGAAATGTTATACCTCTGTATCCTAATATTGTCATGTCTTGTTTTTGCTAATTACCCGTGTTAATTCTTTATAACCGAAATGTCCATTATTGACATGTCATGAATGTTATTATACTCCTGTACTGTCATGTAATTAGTATTGTATACTTTCTTCTAAAAAGTGAGGGAAAGAGGGAAAAAACCCAAGATTGTATATAAAAAAGCGAATATCAGACAAAAAAAATCAATCGAAAGAGAAAAAATGCCCTGTCTTGACACCCTCTGAAAACAACAACAGGACCCTAATCATTTGAACGGTGAACGTCGACCGTCAGATGGTTAATATGAAGCCTGAAACCGGGATTAGGTTTTTTATAAGATCAAACCTACAAGTTTAAACTCATTTAAAAAGCGGTTCAAATGCATTCATTCCAAACTACACCTGTTACCGGAACGACAGATTAAATCGTAGCAAGGGAGGGTCAGCAATATACATGAAAAACTCGATCAAACAGATTAAGTCGAACGATTCGGTGGCTGATTCAGAAGAAACGATAGCCCGAAGAAGTTCGTCGTGCTTGGAAAAGTACAAGGACGCAGGAGAATGGGCAGAGCGGCCAGCCGCTGAAGCGACCAAGTGAAGACCGCGACCGTAGTAACTGCGATGCGGGATCTAGAATGCAGATAATCCTGGAGAAATAAAATCAAGAAGATTTTAAACAAGAATGGTCACGATCCATAGGCATGATGGTGCAGACTAAAGAAGATTCAGTGACAGAGGCCCTGTAGCTAAAATGTCAGCAAAGGCATGCTCTCCTGAATTCTGGTGAGCTACGGGGTTCGCAAGCACAGGAGTATGACCTTCGTCGACTTGGATGTAGAAGAGGACATTTGTTCCAATGAAGACAAAAAAAAAATATTATTTAAATAAAAAATACCAATAAGTCGAGAGTCGAGTGTTGTCGCGTGCCGGTATTAGACGTGACGGCGATGGCGGTTGGGCACAATCGTAGTTTCGTAGATTCTACGGAGCTATGAGGAGCCAGGCCGCTAACCAGGCCAATTCGGTGACGTGTGTGCTACAGGAGGTGCCCGTAGCACCCGATCAGATCGTGAATTAAATACAAATTGGTCATAACCTCGCTCCATTCATTATTGTTACAACTAAGTGACTGCTCGATTCCCGGGCTTTGGCTGGCGACCGGACCCGTATTCGAAGAGCCTAGATAACCTGGAGAACGTCTGTCTACGGTCATGACATCATGACTGAGATGGAGGTGTCCTCCAGGTGGCAAAGACCCGCCCCAGGGTTGTAAGGCCACTGTTTAGTTTAGTTTAGTTAATAATGATCTGACGAAAAATCCAACGAATAGAAAATTAGCGGCATAACCATCCAAACAGTTGGTTACTACTAGCTACCAATACTTCCATGAACAAGCAACTTTATCTTCAACAACAAACCCTCCCTGAGAGGAGTTGAAAGACTAATATTTCTATACACGTATTCATTTCAGTAAAATTTAAGTAATATTTTCCACAAGCGATTGTGGAAAATATTACTGAATTTTTTAATTTTTTTAAATTGACAAAAAACTGAATGACTTGAAAGTGTAGGAACTGAACCATAAATACATATACTCGGTCGCTTTTAAGGTAGGCATTCTAGTTTGGTATTTTTTTCCTCAAGGAAGAACTTTGGGAGTGCGGGGAGTTATTTTTAAAGATAAACGCCACGTGGTTGTTTTAAATTTATTTTGTAATAATTTAATTAAAAGTAAATGATTGATAAATAAAAAAAAAATATAGATGGATTGACTGATATATTAAACATCTGCTCGATGTTTAACAATCAGTCAATCCAAAAACGTAGGTAATGATAAAAATAAATGTTTTGATTTAGTGGTTGCTACTAAACTAAATCCGGCAAAAAGACAGTGCCAACTCAAGAATTGAGGATGCCTCACATGTTGTATGAATTCAGGATTGAGAGTATCTAATATTGTATAAAAATATCAACTATAAATACATTTATGATTTTTGTACATGATTTGGAAATTAAGTACAAAAAATACATACTGCACGGCCAATATATTAGTTGGAGACCCTGGACTAAATATTTGGGCGCCACACTGAACAGCCATATAAAATTTTGCGCTTCTACCTTGCCAAGGAGCCGCATCTTGAAATGCTCTCCTTTGCAAAAATAAATCAAATCAGATTGAGGAACAAGGTCCTGCTATACAATTCATAGTGGGACTAGTGATGACTTATGCAGCACCGGTGTGGGTCAGCCCCATCCCGAGTAGATAAGTAAGAGAAAACGCAAACTCTGCGAAACTCTACATTTGTCTTCCTTTGACAATCTCGTAGACACGGTATAACTATTATTTACTAACAACTGACAAGCAGACCGACGCCATCGCTGATGCCTGGTTGCAGACTGGTATGCTACAGAAGAGCCGCCAGCCGGCCTCTCGTCGGATATCACCAGGAAGCGTGCTTCTTTGCAGATACTCTTGGTATCAGACCGCCATGAGTGCAGTCAATGCCAGGGATCACCAGGCTGGAAGTACGAGGGGCTACATCATATTGAATTCGGTAAAAATCCATACAACCGCTCGGGTCCCCGGGTTGCGAATAGGGTAACTACTTCCTCAAAGTTAACTGTCACGGTGACGGGGCAGTCTCGGACAAAGAGCAGAAAGGCAGAATTTATTTAAAAACATATCACATAGCACGATGAAAGTCTCAGGATAGCGGCGAGTACGTGCCGCCGTTTTACAAAAGGCACAGCCAGGTCTAGAAGGTACCTAGCAACCTTATCCTATATAGCAACCTTATCATAGAAAGAAACTCCAAAACAAATCCCTGATAGGGGGCAGCAGCACTATCAACACCACAAATAAGTTCAAAGGAGTCACTGTGGTGCAGAAGCTACAGTGCTTAGCTGCACTAAATTTCCAAGAAAATCATGAGCAACAACAGAATGGATAGAGATATGTCGAGCGTTCCGACCGACGACCGGCCCCAACCTGGGTCCGGGTCAGTTGGTGTGAAATGGACTACTGGCCATGCGGATGTGAAATGTCAGGCTTGGCGCGAAAATACTGCTACTGACAGAAATTCCATAAGGAAAATAATGAAAATCGGCACATGGAATGTTAGAGGTCTCTTGAGCCCAGAAAAAATAGAAACAGTGGAAAAAGAAATGCTTGTCCACAAGATCAGCATACTGGTCCTGAGGGTGTAAGCGAAACCCACTGGAAAAGCAATGGTTACTCAACGACCAGACAAGGTAACACAATATATTATGCTGTATCAGTAAACTGAAGATGCCCCCGACAACGAGGATCCTGACGCCCTCCAGTTCACGCCGTTGGTCGGCCCTGAGAGCCCAGGCCCTTCCCAGCCTGTGGAGTACGGTAGCTTGAATGAAACGATCAGGCAGACCTGCTCTTACGCCGAGGGCATTCGCGAAGTCTCTTACCATACAGCAGACAGGCAAGGTTCATACGTGCCTCCAAAAAATAGGCGAACTCCTTAGAAAACTAACCGTAGATATTGCTTACAATGAGCTTGAAGCGGCGACCAAGATTGCCTCGCTCACCGCTTCGGTCTCCGAACTAAGAGGCCGTTGCCTGCTATCTGGCCAAAGTATATAACAAAACAATCAGGATATAATTTTGTCAGCCAATCTAACTGTAAATATGTTTTAAGCCTAATGTTAGACATCTCCGGCGCATTCGATAGTGCCTGGTGGCCGGCTATCCTCAACAATCTTAAAAATCGTAAGATCCCGTGTAACCTGTACGCTGTCATTAGCAGCTACTGCAGTGACAGGAAGATAATTATGGATACTGGTAGCGAAGTCATCACCTCACCGATCACTATGGGATGCCCGCAAGCATCGGTCCTAGGCCCTCTACTATGGAACATCCTTTTCGACGATGTTTGGAGAACCTCGATGCCGTCTAATTGTGCAATCATTGGCTACGCTGACGACATCCTAGTGCTTGTAGGCGGAGATACTCGCTCCCAAGTCGAGAGTAGAGCAAAAGACATTCTCTTTGATATTGGCGATTGGGGAAAAACCAATCGTCTAAGCTTCGCCAGTTCCAAATGCTTCGGTGTTCTCATTAAGGGCTCCCTCAAGAGGCCGCCGCTTGTTGGCTTTCCCGACGAAAACTATTTCTCAATTAAACCAGCGGGTCGATACCTAGGTGTCACACTAGATGGTAACCTAGGAATGTTGACTCACACAAATCAACTCGGCCTTAAGGCAGATACCCGCTGTAACTTTTGTGAGTATATCCATCAAACTTCGGAACACATACGGTGGGAGTGTCAGCAGTTCTCCAATGAAAGGTCTGTGATGTTTGCTGCGGTAAACTCAACATCATTCAAGATTACGTACCAACGACATCGGCTGATGACAACGACCTAGAAGTATTTTTCGGCACACTTCAAAAGACCCTAAATGATGTTCCAAGTAAAGATATTACAATTATCATTGATGATCTCAACACCAAAGTAGGAGTTACAACGAGAGATATTCAATTATATTCATAGTCTGCCTAGATATGAGACATCGATGGCAAAGA
Source organism: Philopotamus ludificatus (assembly GCA_022495035.1). Classification (NCBI taxonomy): domain Eukaryota; kingdom Metazoa; phylum Arthropoda; class Insecta; order Trichoptera; family Philopotamidae; genus Philopotamus; species Philopotamus ludificatus. The sequence goes on along the minus strand of JAGXCT010033818.1, from coordinate 13,586 downwards.
ATTTGCAAGAGCAAAGTAATTATCAGATATAGCATTGACAATTAGATTACTCTACAAAATTAATTACAAAAGTAGATTATTGGGCAGTTAAAAATGTAGCAGTTGGTATAAGCGATGACTTCAATCTAAAAAATGTCCTAAATTTATAGAAAACGTAATTTAGTGTAGTTAATTTAGGCCTTCCCCCTTATAGCTAAAGAAATCCAAGGATAAGTTTAGTGTTTCTGCTCGAGAATTTTTTAAAAATAAAATTGCTGGTCAATCGATTTAATAAATAATTAATAAGCTTAACTCGTATTAATTAGTAAATAACATAGATAAACACATCGAGTCAGATTCAATAATCCTCAAAAAAATGTTAGCCATCGATAGACACAGTGGGTTAGATAAGAAAACAACGTGAAAGTATCGCGAAACGATGTGTAATTTAAAATAAAAAAAAGATAAAGCAAGGGACACGTTTCAGGCTTCCGATTGTTGTTTTTCATGAATGCGTTTATGGTGAAATTGGCAGTTAGCATCGCTCAGAATCGCAGCGTGATATTTCGCAACGAATTAGGTTAACGACACTGCGAACTCTGTCTATGTAGAACACGGCTGTTTTCCTTTTTACAAAATCTGAGTTTTGGTAAAATCACACACGGGGGAGCGGCGGTGATGTGGAGATGGGGAGGACGGAGGGGGGTGTGGAAGCGGATATCCGGCACACGCAATTCGCGCTGCGATAACACCTTCATTACTTCCGGTATCGCTCCAGAGATGGAACAGCAGTTCGACAAAGAGACTCCCGACTCCGGGTCGGAGGTGCGTGCTCACAAATCGGAAATGAGAATCGTATTGATGGCCGTTCCCGATCCCACTGCCAGATTGTCTGATTTCTGATGAGAAATTTCGCACGAGAAGTGGGCGAAAGTGGTTTAATTTGCATGACAATGCCGTCTCTGTTCCAGTCTAGTGAATTTTTTTATCGGCCGTTGCTTTTATGCCAAATAAAAGGAGTTGACTTACGATCATTATTTGGATATTTCATAAAAAAAAGTTAATATTTTGCGTCGTATCGCTATTGTATAACTTTGCGGAAAATTGCGCAATATATTTATTACCGCAAAGAAAACTCATTTGCTGATAGTGTCGAGGGTGCAGACTGAATAATGTTGTAATTCTTAGCCAACAGTATTTTTAACTTCGTATCGCTTCTAAAACAGCTAGGATTTATGATAAGCTCACCTGCATTGCCCTAAGCTGTTTTAGTGCTTGTCGCTTTATTTATTCAATGGTGCGGATCCCAAACATCATAAATTTGGCAAATACCATTAAGTTACTTATAAAAATAATTATGACAATACTAGATATTATTCAAAATGATATTTTATGGTTAAATAAATTATCGATACTTACGGTGATATTTCGAAACTAAACGAGTATCATCGGTGGTTTAAAAAGTTTAAAAATGGAAATAGGAATCTTAAAGATGTCGCACGAAAGGGACGATCTCAAATATTAGACGATAATATTCTGTAGGCGATGGTGGATTCGGATCCTCGTCGAACAGTTGAAGAATTATCATTGAAGATTGTCTGTCCATGGTCTATTCGCGCTTATTGCACATCTTAGCCGTCAGTTTTTGCTTGAAAAAAAACAGTGCCGTTGTCGTCGGTGCCACTACAATTTTCCCACTCGACGGCGAATCTTTGCCAACTCTAAAATCACGTGTCCGTGATCCAGTTCTTGACCAGTGGTAGGAGAGGTGGGACTCCTCCCCCAAAGACCAGACTACCGACCAACCTATCTCTTCTTTCGCGACCTCAGAGCCAGGCTTAATTGTAGCTGGTTCTTCCCAGACTTCTGGGTCAGTCAATTCCTGACGGTAATATCGAGGCTAAACTTAAATAGTTTAACCTTGTAGAATCTCCACATTGCTGGAGTGGGTACGGTTGTCAGGTTTACAGTCACGTTCTGTGATTCGGTCCTATCAGGACGTTGCTCACCACCACCTACTTTATGCTCTCCGATGTGGCATTTTCCCTACGGGTCTTCAGGTGGAGGACCCTATCGGACACATGGACTTGGTCAGCAATGTAATTTGCTACAAGGCATTTGCTTGTTTTGCATCGACTTTCGGAGAGTTGTGCAAGGCTATTTTTCCTTTTCCTTCTCCCCTTTCGTAAGAAATTTTAGTTTTATATTTTATAAATGGCGTATCATCTGCACGGCTCTTTTATATTTGATCTGTTTTTGCGGTGAATTGTAACTGGAGATGAAAAGTAGGTGCTATACAATAATCCTCGTCTTGGAGACCAGGACATTTTCCCGACCGACGTCGAAGCTTTGGACCAAGCCGCACTCAAGAAGAGAATCCATAATATCGCGATAAAGATATGGCAATCCCGTTGGTCTGCTGAGAGTACGGGCAGAACTGGTTTCCGGGTTCTTTCCCAATGTACTAGCTCGAGTTAAGCTGCATTGGTTTGTTCCTGACCAGTACGTGTCCCAGTTTATCACGGGACATGGCTCCTTTAACGACAATCTTCATCGTCTGGGCCTCAAGGATGACCCGGCTTGCTAGTTTTGTGACTACAATGAACAATCATCGGAACATATTCTTTGGGAATGTCCGGAGTTTTCTTATGAAAGAGAGATTATGCTCAATGTAGTGAGGCGGTCCCCTGGCGCCGTCTGTCACCAAGACTTTGTCTCCTCCATTCTTGCTTACAGGGCTTTTGTGACTTACGCCGGTCAGGTCAGCGCGAGATTCTCCTCCCTTAACATATTACCCTTGCCTTCTTATGTGTAGGTCGCCTGTATTTTCAAGGAGTAATTAGATGCGATGGTGCCACAATGGCTCGTCAGAGGTAGTCTACATTTAGACTCACCGTAGGGCGGGCCACTGATAAAATGTCATTATGTTTTTATCGTCAAAATCCAAATGATAATATTAATTTTATATTTTAAAAAAGGACTATATTTCATTCGCATGTTAAAATATATGGGGAAGGATTTTTTAAGGCTTTTAGGCTTTAACAAATATTTATCAGTTCGCACTAAATATTAACACAGAGTCATAGAAACCAATTACAAAAAAAACATGTAGTCAATTAATATATATGCTATTGAAATAATTAAATATCAAAAACGATATAATAATATAAAATAATGTAGTAGAACTTAGATTTTAAAAAATCTTGTACTACTTAAGGCCAAAGAATATTCATCCATTTACGCAAAGATTGCTAAGAAAGGAAAACTATACAGATACGGCGTATGCATACAAATTGTTTTTTAAATGGAGATTCTGAAATAAAATAAAGAGTTATTATTTTCTGTTAAAACAATAAAAGGATAGAACATACAAAATGTCTTTTTAACTTTTTGTACGTTTTGCTTTATCGACGGATCCCACGGAAGAACTTTTAGGATCTATATTACTCGAAGGTCAAACATGTGAAGAGGATATTACTAGCGATTTCATTGAATGTATGTATAAACATTATATTTCCCTTTATACAATTGTGTTAATATCAACACTAATGACTAATATAATATTAGTAGTAAGCAAATAAAATATTGCCACCGAAGGATGATGCAAAAGTATGAATAAACACTTGTTCCACAACTAATATATTAAATTCTGTCTTCACTTCTTCAGATTAAAGAAGTGAAGACAGAATAAAAAAGTAAATTCAAATTTCCTCTATTGTAAAACCCATCGCACCACCCACTGTTCCAAAAAATATTTCTAGATGAAAGATATCCGTGGACGTTGCTATGCGTAAGCAGGTGAAAGTGCTGCTTTCCAATAATGATAAAGATTTATCAAATGAAATATAAAAATAAACCCTACTCTGATGTCCGAAAGAGATCTCGGGTAGTATCGAACTTTTTGCTGCCTTAAACTAAATCCGGCAATAAGACAGCGCCAACTCAAGAATCGAGGATGCCTCACATGTTGTATGAATTCAGAATTGAATGTTATATAAAAATATCAACTATAAATACATTTATGATTTTTGTACATTATTTGGAAATCAAGTACAAAAAATGCATAAATGCTGCACGACCAAGATATTAGTTGGAGACCCTGGACTAAATATTTGGGCGTCACGCTAAACAGCCATATAAAATTTTGGGCTTTTAGCTTGCCAAGGAGCCGCATCTTTAAATGCTCTCCTTTGCAAAAATAAATCAAGTCAGATTGAGGAACAAGGTCGTGACGTTCGGATGTCCTCGTTTTTCTATCTGATAAAATGTAGCCGCCATTATCCGGGTGCTACATCTGGACGCCACCACGACGACTCTGGATAATTCCTCTCGCCTTTCCCGTGGCAGACCTCATCGACACCGTAGTATTATAATTATATTTATGTATCGTTGACAGACGCACAGCACAAGATTCATACCATAAGACGCAAAGACGAAAATCCTGCAGATTCTCAGGCACTCCATAGTCGATCGCTCTCGTAGAGCGGACACCATTCACACGTAGCCCACCGTCCCGTGAGGGCAGGATTATTCTCTTGAGAACAACCTTGGTGTCATCGGAAGACCCAGCGCCATCCGTCCGCTGGATGATGACGGCGGGCTTCAAGGGCCCCACTCTGG
>JAGXCT010033817.1:17556-45862 GCA_022495035.1 Philopotamus ludificatus | reverse complement strand
TTTTTTTTTTTAATAATTTACGCATTCATTTTATTTGCGCATTTCACTCATTTCTACCTTTGATGGCACGGCGTCGCAAACGAAGACCATTAAGCATTTTTGTTTAGGCAATACGGCCTGCAGTGTCGTGCGTAGGGCGAAAAGGGTGCCGCACCCCCCAATTGACGCCGAGTCTGAAATTTTTGCCCCTTTTTTCATTTTCGCATTTCAGAGACCCGGAACAAGGGTCCCTGAGCGCCCCCAGCCCTGATTCAAAACACTCTTCAATCAACTAGACCCTTGCGCCTCTCTCAATGGCGACGGTATCATATCTCTCATGCGTGAACCTCTCTTTAAGGAGTCAATTTCTTTGCCTATTTGTATTTTGGTTTTGCCGGGATATCATTTACAGACACCCCTGGATAGATTTGCAGAGCCATGATGAGGTTCAGATATGTATTATGTATATCTATACATATTTATTTGAAGCATCGTTAGACATTTCCTTTGCTATATTGAAACATAATTGTCTTTTTTATGAAAATATATTTTTATTTATATTAAAAATGCGACACATTTAATAAAAACGTAATACGTAATTGAAAAAAAAAGTTTCAGACATTTTAGGGACATTACATTACAATATAATAATATTTCAGATCAATACCTTCTGTCTCTTGGGAGTCTATGGCTCTTCTATGTATAATAGAAGACAGTTGCAAAATGATTTAGTGAACATATAATATAATATGTATTATAGCTATCTATAAATTCATATAAAAGTTACAATTAATTTTTCAGTATATGGGGTTTAACAAGAATGACGGCGTCATTAAATTTCGCGAGTTGATGCAACTCGCTGTATTTTTTATGTTGACGTTATTGCTTCTATTAAAATCTTTATTAATTGTATGCTCTATATGTATTTTTTTACATGAGAGTAGTGGCGGCTCGTGGGTTAAATATTTAGGGGTGCTGCGGAAGATTAAAAGATTAAGCTACAGCACATATAACATAGCGCTTAGCGACGCGACCCCTCACCCCGCTGCCGCCCCGCGTCTATTCAATACACGACGCTGGTAGCGCTGATGAGCAGACAGCGCTCTTGCTCTTCACCGTGGGACGTAACACTAAATATAAATTGAATTTGTATTTTCATATACATAATATATAATCAATAGGCACATATATATGAATATATAAAAATATAATTTTCCTTAATTTGCTCGGGGGTGCTGCAGGTCCACACTAAATTTTTGAATACGTTGCTTGTTGTGTTTGTATGTGGTGAAAGGGTCTGGAAGACGAAGAGGTAACTGCCTCATTCTGGTTGCCCAACAAGTTTCCGGTTGCATGATGGAAGCCGTGCAGTTCCCTAGTAAACGTTTGAAATATTGCAGACGTCGCGGGGTACATCAATATTCCAAGAGGACATACTCCAGAGATAGCCCCCGTGAATATTCGAGCGGTACATACAATTTAAGAAAATTGCCCATAAATATGTTATATGTACGCGAGGGGGTCCGTAAATTTTCCACCTGTTGGACACGTAGCCGAATAAATAGTGGACCCTTTAAAAAAAACGTAGAAAAAATATATCGGCCATTAATACTGGCGCGGTGAATAATGCACGTGCCGAATTTGAAAAGGCCGCATTAATAACGGCGAGCGCGAAAAAAACCCCGTGCGAAATATTAGTGCTAATCGTAAAAAATTTTGTTGTTCCCCTTATGCCACGATAACAAGACTCGGCGTGTCAAGATTCGGCCATAAATAAGCAAACGAACCGTTAAATGGAGATTTTCGAATATCTGCGATAAGATGTATGCGAAAATCCTTTCAGACAGAATCCCTCGCATCTTTATCAGATATTTTTCACCCTCGGCTGAAGAAATCCACACCCCCTGAAGGATGCTTATTATACACTGTGCGAAATGTGTATCTATGTGTGTCAGTGGCGTCCAATCCTTATCGACTGATTGCATTCAGATGAAAAGAATAAATTCATATCACGAGAAAATGAATAATTGATAAAAAAAAATATATGAAAATTCTGATTTTCATATTTATCCAAATATAAAATTATAATAACAAGTAATTATTAATAAATATTAAGCAATTAATTATTTTTCAACCCTTTCTATGTCTTTCTTGTTTGATTTATTTTACAAATTTATTAGGAGACATTCATTGGAAAAATTAACAAAAAGCTTCTGATTTGATATATGATTAAAAAAAAGCCTTTTTTTTATTAAATAAAAAAACTTTTGGGTCTAAACGTCTGGCCCACGGAATGGAAAAGGTTAAGGTTACATTGATTATCAGTTAAAAGAATAAAACCATTTTAAAATTTATTGAAGCTATAAATTAATTATTTCATTCAAATTATCGGTGCATGAATATTATTAATAAATACACTTAACCCTCCTATAGCACTAAGGTAGTCATAATGTTATAAAAACCCGCCTTGTAGAAGACTAGGCACTTTAACTAAATTAGGGTTTTTGTACCTAGTCGTGCTAATGTCTATTGAGTACCCCAAGTTTTTGATTTTTCTTGAATAACTCTTTTATTAAAAATATTATAAATAATCATTGTCCTTTATTGTGTGCAATTGCAAAAAAATAATAAAAACACCAATATTTGCTGCTGTTGCAAGCAATGTTTTTTTCTCGCTCGCATCCGTTACGATTTACCGAATGCGAGTAAAGCGTACGAGGAACACGTGCTGCGAGAGCTCAGTCTGTGGCGAGACATCAACGAGTGCGGGTGTCACTTACGCGTCACATTGATTAAATAAAAAATACAAAATATCGACTAAATTAAACTGAATAGCTATTTCTATTCTTAGAATAATTATTTTTTGAAAAAAATGTCAAGATATTGATATAGAATTTATCAATATCTTGACTTGCTTGGTATCTCTGACAGACCAATGTGCTTGGGGTCTCTGGAGAACCCCTTCGGATTGTTTTCTAACCGCCGTTTTCAACATATTATATATTGTTGTCAATCAAAGGGGTATTGACTTATTCGCACAACTTAGTATTGGGGTGTTTAAGAAATATGCAAATTGTCCTTCAAAGCGCTTTATAGTAAACCCCGATCTAGAAGGAAGCACTGTAGAAGGGACTTCCGCATACGCCGCTCTATAGCAGGAAGCGCAATAGGAAGGCTTACTTTATATATTATAGTTTTTTTTTTAAAAGTCCTGACGTTTATTGTAAGTTGTCTGAATAATATGAAAAATATATTTTTTCAACAGAATTTGTCTTAAATAATATTAAATATATGTATGAAAATTAATTTCTAATTTTATTTATTTGAAATGTATATACAGATGAATAATGGTTAATAACTAGTTGTATACAGTATTAACATCCTATAATTTAATATATAAAAAACGATAATAAAAAGTTTTAGATTATTTAAATCAAGTGCCAAAAATGCAAAATATGTAACCGGTTATAAAGATTAGTTACGAGCGGAAATAGTTACTTACATATATATCGAATATGTTTATTATAATATTATTCAACAAATATATTCCAAAGGAAATACATAGTTTTGTCGGCTTATTCATACAAGGAATTATGTTTCCTTTTAAATAGAAATAAATCTCGAGATAAAATCTTGACATTTTCCGCTAAATCATTATTTGAAGAAAAAAATGTACATGGCATCGCATACGAATATGTATAATAAAATAAATTATATGGTTTTGATACCATTGAATAATATAATAAAAACTGAGAATATTGAAAAATCAATACTGATATCCTGATATAAATTTAAAATAAAATTAGTTTATTTATTTAATCGATGATATCGCGTATTATAGATAGATATGATGATTTAATCAATAATGATTATATTTATAACTGAGATGAATAATTTTGATCAAAAGTTGCATCGGAGTATGATGCTACATTGTATATGGGTGTTGCCTAGTTTTCCCATCCCTTAGCGCCACATTGCACAGCCTGGACTGACGTTTACAGCAACCTATGAATCAAGCGTACGCCACTGCTGCTCACATCCATGAAATCCACACATATAAGCACTGATCCATCCATGGGTCCTCGGGATAGGACCAAAGAGCCGAGGCCTCATATCCGGCCACGGCGCGATAAATATTTTAATTCAAACCGAGCACACACTCGTCCACGGGTTCGAGTGGATGAGCCGATGTGTTTTTTTTTTCCCTCCATCCCCGTCTCCGGATAATTGAATTGCCGACTTTCCGTCAGGATAAACGGTTATCCGTTTGCCCGTCTCCGGTTAAACGGTTGACGCCTCCATTGACGTTTTGATCGAAACGGGATCTCTTTTTGTGAGGCCCAAATTTGACGGAAAATCTCATCTCGAGTTTTTCTTCGAGGCGCCGGTGTATGGACGCCGTTTATTTTTCGCGTCTATTGGTATTTTTCAATTTTGTACGGGCGTCGGTGTGCTCGCGACACGTTTAAAAATAAGTTGAGATGTAATTGACAGGATGACGTGCGTGTGGAAAATGCGATTCGATGGAAATCGACGAGTGGTGAATCAAGAATTCAACAGCGATCGTTGTGAGCCGTAAATAAGTAATTGGCAGACGTGAAACTGACTGCGGCGGTCAAATGACGTGTCGTACAGAGAAAAAATAATCTATGCTTTGTTGGATAGCTTTCATACGCCTTCAATAGAAAAATATATCTTAAGACCTAGTAGGACTGCTTTTAGTGTACTAAAATATGAAAACTCAACGAAACGAGATTTGGACTATGAGTAGATTATTTAACACATTGTCTACGGGGCGAATCGCGGTCAAACATGCGCTGAGGCGGGGCCCTCGGGAACGACGTTTTTTACGGAAAAAATCATAACTGTGTTATTAATCAAGATATTATGCCGAAAATTTAATTACTTGAGCTTCAAGATTTACTGGAGAGTTATTGCAAAAAAGAATAATTTATATATTATAGCATGAGTCACCAAACTTTTTAAAAATGGCCGAATTGAATTTTTAAAAAATATACTTTGAAGATTAAAAAGTTTGAATGTTAAATTTTGAATATTTATTTAAATGTTCTTATTATCTACAACAGCTGTTTTTAAGCTCTGAATGTCGATGATGATTATAATGATTTCGTATGGCTTTTACTTTGCCATTCTTCGCATGCTCGTCGTCGTTGGAGTTTCCTCCGCCATTTCGGAGCACGCCAAGAACAACATTAGCTGGCTACGTAATCCAGGTGCAGGTTGATCCACTAGCCTTACGGAGGGACAGGCCCCTCTTTGGGTCGGCGGGTCAACATTGCACGCTTTGGCGATAATCTAAAACAGCCACCTGGTGCGGCATTGCTTCCATCCGTACGAGTTTCCTCGTTGCCGCTACGGTCTGGGAACTAGAGAACGGAGCGAGTTTGTAGGAAGCGGTAATATGATGGAAAACGGCATAAGGAACTATTCTGGTATTTGCCTTTGAATGGCTAGGAAGCCGGGTCAACCTAGCCCGGGATAGTCGAATCTCTATACCAATTACTGGTGACAGAGATGCAAAGATTTTTTTCTAGATAGCTCTACGTGGTTATTCTAATGCATGCGTTTCTACAGACCTTGGCATGATTAATTCTAAGCATGCTTTAAGTCTTAAGCAGTTATTAGTTAGTCAGCAGGTTAGGGTTTTCCCTCCCAGGGCACACCGGCCCTGCGGTGGGGAACCCGCCAGGTGATATCCATGCTTTGATCCGTCGTCAATCTGGAGATGTAATCTGATTTTTCAGCAATTAGCCCTTCTACGTTGATATGATAAATTCTTATTGAGGCTTAAAGGTAGGACCATGGCCAAGCAGGTCGGAGGGTAGAAATGAGTAAGGGAATGATTAAGGTAAATAGCACAGCAGGGTGAAATAAAATGAGAATTCTGAAAATTAGAAGTAAGAAGTACTTAAATCTATGTACGATTATTGTAAGTCAGTATGACTTGCGGTGGGCGTGGTTCCTCTTTTGATTTTCGCTAAACGTCATGAATAAAAGAGAACAATTACGATATGACATCAGTAATAATTTATTCATCTAAAATAAGATACTGATGAGAAAATATTAAAAAAAACGTTATAATAGATACAGCTGATCAAAGCGCATTGTATCGGCTGACGAAAAAATAAAAGATTATAACAGTGAATTAAGTAAATAAATTCTTAAATGGTGGAAAATTCATTTGCACTTTTTTTTGCTACAATTATCATGCATTTGGAAAAACAAAACGTTATCAAAGTTACAGCCGATCAAATGCGTATTGTCGTGTGATATGCGCGCCCCGGACATACACAAAAATGATATTGACGTGGAATCCACGACCCCCGTGGACAATGAGTTAAGACCCCAACATATTTTTTTTACAGAACGTTGAATAGCTTGAATTGAAGTCTAATCCAGACGAACTTATTAATTTGTGGTCTGAGTATAAAGTATTTTCGTTTGCATTTTCTTTCATCATTTATACATTTAGTACAGGATATTGATTTATTTAATCCCCCCTTGAACAATCACAGGAAGGTCAAGTTTCGTATAAGTTGAAGATGGTCGGTCCATTTGCGGTTAGCTTAATTTAAAAAACATAATAACAATGTATTGAAAGTCTGTGTGATATACTTTCGCCTGATTATTCTCCAATCTTCGAATTATTTCTGGAGTATAATTTTCGATTTTTATATCCTCAAGTCGTCAAAAGGTTTCAAAAATAGAAAATTTGCAGGTGAGGCTGAGCTGAGCCAAGAACATCAGATGACTTTTCGACAAAAAATTGGACAAATTAATTTGGAAAATGCATTTGTTGTATGCATATACCTTTTATTTGCATTTAATGTAAATTATTAAAATTTATTTAATAGGATGTATCTTATTTATAGCATTTGAAACTTAAATTAATACATTCCATTGCATTTACTTTATTTTGAATGCAATTATATAAAACTTGAATAATGCACCAACAACTTTAAAAGCAGACAGCTGAATGCAAAAGTGTCTCCTGTCTTATAGTAGTACACGGGGGAGAAGAGGTTATATTATATCATTCGGATATAATAATCATATATAAATTTATATATTATTAATTAAAATTAATAATGAAGAATAAACAAACGAAACTAATCCACTCAATAATCACTTATAGAAATCACGTATATTGTAGCAAAAATATGTATTTCTCAATTTTTTTCTTCTTCTTCGAATGCCTTACCCGTTTTCGGATGTCGTCAATCTACATGTTCTTGTTTTTTCTGCAAATAATTGTCTGTTTTTGGCGAGCTAGAACAATTCTGGAGCTCCCAATCTGGTCAAGTTACGAATGTTGGGGAGATAGTCAATATTTTTAAACGATACTATTGTACCTACCATCTCACCAACGTATTTTAGATCCTTATCCTATGCATAAGTTTTAATCACATTTAAATAACGATTTAATATGAATATGGAAAATAATTGAATATGGAATGTAATTGAACCTCTATCTCCGTAATTATTTGATTAAATAATTAGAATATACAGTATTCTTCCCAATTTCCGGACTATTGGTAGGGAGGGGCCACTGTATAGCAGGGAAAGTTATAGGAGGTTTTATTGTACATTTCTAAAGAAGACTTTTATTTTAACAAGATTAATATTTATTTTAAAAATATGCGATTTTTGTTTTCATACTAGATTCTACGATTTTCTAATATTAGCTCTAATTTGCCCAAGGGCTATTATATCCTCGTATTCGAATCCTCATTGGTCGATATACTCTACTAAATTGTCAACAGAAATCAGAAATGAATCATATTCGAACAATTCCTCAATATTTTCTTTATCGACATTTTCAAAGCTTTGTAAGTTTTTCAATAGCTTAAATATTTCAGATATTTTATTTATTCTGCCTTGTTAGAATCCAAATAATCTTTCTGCATCCGGTAATTTTTTTTCTCCGCTATTGAGCGAGTGTTACTGACTTTATTTTGTATCAAGATTGAGTTACTTCTTGTATCCTATCCAGTATTTTTTGTTACGAAGGGTTTTAACCGTTCGGTGATAACCCTTTCATTACTTGATCCATTGGTTGGATGGTGACATGTGGTAATAAATTTGAAAGAATAAGACAATCGTCAATTTAAGACAATTTTATAAAAAATCTCTCACTGGAATCTATTTAGTTTTAAATCAATCCGAGCTATAACAATTAACCGTCAGATTTCTTATTTTTCTTCCTTTCAATATGTTGAATTCTTATTTATCAAAAAATCACAGATTCGTAGATGCGATATTTTATATAAATATGAACTGAATTAGTGCAAGGATAATTCACAAATCGAATAATTAGAACACGAAAATCGAGAGTAAGCTGTTTTGTATTTTTTTTTATCTTATTACGCTGTGGACCTTTAAGATACCAGTTTTTACTATAATTCTTCAATGAATACCTGAGGATCTTACATAATCAGGTATTGCCATTGTTTGAATTTGAATTTTAAAAGTTGTTTTAATTAAAGTGCACTTTTTACATTTTTATTGTCCTATTTTAATCATGAAAAATAATAATTGAAATCTTTGTTCGATGATTCTTCATCATAAATTTCGATAATAGCTTTAGTGGTCTTACTGTTCTACTATAGAGTCTTGATTTTAAAGCATAATATATCTTCTGATGTAATATTCGTAGAGTTATACATCCTATAAACCTTGACCTCGTATAACACTATACTCCTAAGGGTTCTAAATCAAAAAATTTTGAGTACCACAGAAAAAAACGTAGACTGATTCAATCGATATATTAAACAGCTGAATACAATTTATAATATTTTTCTATACCCAATGAATTATATAATACAATAAAATAGATTGGTTTATATTAAATCATGAATTATTATGAAATAATTTAAAATTTTGTGATGCAATAATATTTTTGTATTTAAATTTTCCGCTCAATTTCCACATACCTCATGAATAATTCAATTCATTGTACCCGTCCTGTTTTTATTATCCGAAATTTATTTTTTTAATTGAATTTATTCCGTACATCCAACAAGTTTAGAGCCGAATTGTGGGGCACCATTATCGAAAAAAAAAAATGATACAAGGGTTAAGTGAAGCGCATAAAATGTTGCACCAACATCCCAATTCCTTCCTTCCCCAAAAATAATAAATCGGCATGCTTTGTGTCCAATATTTCCATGACGATGGCTTCTTTGGCTCTATCATTTCTATTGGATTGTTAAATTCGAAGCCGACACAAAAGGTAGACTTGCACACAATGCGGTTTGGCCGGGTGCATCCATTGCGAAAAAAAAATGGTGATTTTTTACAACCGCATACATCCTTTGTGTATTAATATTTATATGCTCCGATATATAAACTGGTGCGGTAATGTTAAAAATGCATTAAAAACATTTATGCACTTCACCCTCCTAGAATATTTGTCGGCGAATTTTTCATCGGAATTTCAATAAACGCGCGTTTTTTTTATTTGCGAACATTTTCGACATCCGATATTATTGTGTGCGAACGGAGTTAATCGCGATAAAAATCAATTTATTAAAAATATTCGAGTCAGCGGGGGTGAGAGTGCGCTATGCAGTTTGGTGCACGCATTTCATCCCCGATGGGGGGCGCACGTTGGCGACCCCTGATCGCACGTGCACGAGTCTGATACGGGGAAGCACGATTTGCACCTTATCGCCGCAGAGCCCGCGGATCCCTGGGCCCGTAGCTTATCGCCGTCGGGAACACGCAATAAAAATGCAATGGGAATTTGTCAAAGGGCTCGCTTGATCCCTGTACCAAGTCGGAGGATAAACGCAATGGCTACGGCGATAGCGGGCCCTGTCGAACACGCAGGTGTTAACTCGTCATCAGTCATGGTAATGCGTTGAGTGTGACGGGGGTAAGAATGGGGTTGGGTGCAAGGGACGCATCAATGCATGAAGTTAGATAACAATGCGTTTTGAGTCGTCGTAAAATTTTGCCAGGTATACGCCTCGTAGGTAGGTCATTAAAGCAATAACATATTATTGCGATATTTTATATCATTAATCATTAACAAAAAGGTTAACTTTATTCATATTACAATCGTCTCTCAAACGTCGTATGCTTACAATATACCTTCCGGTATTCCGCAGGGGTCAAACTTAGGACCTGTAATATTTATTTTATTTAAAAATGATATCCATCGGGTGAAAATTTTCACTTTTCGCAGACGATTTGAAAATATTTCGATCTATTACTTCAGTGGAAGATGCCCTTCCGTTGCAGCTGGACATTGATTCTTTGCGCGATCGGTCAATATTAAATTGTCTTCCATTAAGTATTAAGTAAATGTCAAACAATGACATTTTCTAGATCAAAGAAGCCCACCATCTTTTATTACAGATTTGGGAACGTAACTCGTCTGTTAATGCAATCGTCTGTTAAAGATCTCGTATTTTGTTTGATTCTAAATTAAAATTTAGTTTACATGTATCGGACGTATATGAGATCATCAAGAATGTTGGGCTTCGTCTTGAGAAATTATCATTATACATCTTGGTCATACGAGTGCTATACGAGACATTGGTTCTGAGCTTGCTCGAATGAGGTTTTATTATATGGGCGCATTATGACGCCTCGAATTCCCTCAGATTAGAGAAAATCCAGAAGAAATTTCTAAGATATTTCTACATGAGGAAGTTTGGATTCTACCCAAGGGTACAATGCTGCCTGAGGTATGTGACCCTCGAGAAAAGAAGGTCGATCTACATGGCGAAGCACTTCTTTAAGCTATTGGTTGGCGCAGTACAAAATCCCTTGTACCCCCTCCAGGTGGCAAAGACCCGCCCCAGGGTTATAAGGCCACTGTAATAATGTAATAATAAAATGCGAGGACAGGTGCTCTCAGAAACTCTCCGGCAACCAGAGCTAGTACTCTGCTCAACCACTTGGCCGATTATGTATATATATTTGAGGTCAAATATCGCCGTTTTGTAGATATTTTATAACTCTTTTCTTTTCTTTATTGTTGTATATGTTATTTTTATTATTGTGTTTTTATGCGTGATTGACCAATCACGCATTGTCTTTATTTAAGCAGTTAATGAGATTTAGTGCAGGTGACGGAAGGTTCATGTTTCATGGACGATTGAAAATAGCAAATACTCCATACTCGTATATACAGTGAAACCCCATTTTTACAATTTGAAGGGACCGATAAAATAGGTAATTAGAGGGAATACGTAGATTCGGGGTTATAAAAAGAATTGAAAGTTGTTTTTTATATAAATAATCACGCATATCGGTTTGGTACATATTTTTGTGCTGGTTTATAGCTCTTTCGTTCTTATAAATCGATAAGAACGTTTAGTCTTATACGTTTTCAATGCTAGTAAAGTAGCTTTTAAGGCCCCCAATATATTTCATAGCATCTTCTTTTGTTGGAATTGGATTGATTAAGTTTACCTCTTCTTTTTACGTGGATGTAACTGACCTTTATATCATCGATATGTAAGTTTTGGTAGGGATTTGTTCCCTCCCATCAATATCATTGTGCGCTGTAATATGTTATACTAGTGTTTCTGGCCCTACTCTACCGAGGCTCTCATCGCTAGTATCTTATATTTTATCTTCTTGTTCCTATTATTTCTTCAATTTCAAACCATTCCTTAACAGTGTAATGCATTGGATCGAAAATAGACACCTTAAAATTGTTTTGAACTTTTCGATGTACCAGATCTCTGCTCCCTAATATTCACTGTGAATATTTTAAATCGTCGGGCATTCAATTAAATATGCTTATAATCTGATTTGTATTTATTTTTTTTCAAACTTAAAACTGGGTACTAAATGTATTAAAATAAAACTGTATGGTAAAAATTGAACGCAAACAGCGGGAAAACGTGAATTCCGGGCACGTAAAAACAGGGATTTCCTGTAATATGATTTGTAAGAGGTCGTTGGTCTTTGAATAGAATGGAGTTGTTACTTCTCACGGATAGGTAACGTCTGAAAAGATCAAATTAGGGCTATGGCCTCATAAAACGATTTGAAAAGAATTGTCCAGATGTAGACTGAATGTATTTACGATATTGAAAGTATGAATCAACGTAGGAGACAATGTCATATATTAAAAATAATTTACTCGTTGCAAAAAAACTAGGATAAAAATATATTCGGCACAATTAAATTTTGCGAGTTGGTGCCAATTTCTTGTTTGTCGACGCATTGTTGCTTCCAATATTGTTTTTTTTAATCTTCTGCAAAGAATATTTTAATATACTACGACACGAATTGATTATTTAATTATGATATGGATCTATTGTAGAAGTTATTATGAAAAATAGATGATCATTATCCTTTCCTAGCCACGAGACACTCATTCAAGACTCTCGAATGGTAGTCGAGGCCACATGAACACGTGACGTGAAGTCTGAAGAAGGAGTTTTCTCTCTCTTGGCTATTGCTGGCATCGTACGTATCACGTTATTGGATTTTACCCTCCCGACTCTGTCCTGGTCAGTAAGAGAGGGTTTGCCTCGATATTCGTTTTTATCTTATCTGTTTATAACAAGTCGCAAGTGGTTATTAAACTTGTCGCGCAAAAGCAATCCTTTCATGGCGGGAAATACCTCCTCAAATAGAGGTTCCCTAGAAAGAAGGAAGAGGAGCAAAAGTATTGAAACTAGACTATTTATCGGTCACCAGCTTAGGGTTTACCTTCCCAAGGCAAGGCAATTTTTTTTTTACAAATTTATTAAAAGAGATATTTATCGGGAAAATGAATTAGAAGCATTTAACGGATTTGATCTGATATCCGATTCAAAAAAGACATTTTTTTAACTTGGTTGTCATTACCGGAAGGGGCTTCACAGTTTTATAGATTTATATTTCATTTGCTAATTTTTGTAGTGCACTCAACAATTTGACGAAGATCTGCTTCAAAAGTGGATTTAGCAAGCCTTCATCGAATTTTGATGGTCGTTAAGATTTAGAAGAATCCTGTAAATATCTATCGTCCGATTTTAATCGACGAAACCAAAATTGACTGAAATTTTTGTCGATACTCGTCGCTATAAAACTCATTAATACCTGTTGTGGTATTGATTGTTTGGTTTGTTGAAGCCCTGATCTTAGAAATATATTTATTTATATCCTAATTATATAAAAAGTTTGTTGAAAAACTGAACCTAGATGACGGTATGCAAAATAATGGATTTCTTTCGGAATAACCAATTATAAAGAGTATAAATGTTATATTCTTTACATGTTCTTCTGTTTTATATTGAATAGCATTTACTGAATTCAAAGTAAGCAGGTAAATTGTAAAGAGGAGGACGTATATTGGCAACATAAAGCCTCGTCCACACCGACCATTTATTTTGCAGACATTACTTTTTTACAGGTCTCCGCTCATGGATGTAAAATTGCAAATTTACAGTCGATCGCTCGCTGCAGGAGCACAGATCCAAAATTATAGTCGCGCTCAAGATTCCACCAGCCGTACATTCCTGAGGATATCTCAATAGAGAGCATCTGAATGACGGTGGGTGGCTGCAGGGGGTTGGGATTTGGGGGGCCGGACGGGTGGTTAAGTGGGGGATATTTTTACCTCGCCAACCGGCGGGATTGTCACGTACCGAAGATATTTTTCAGCGGTAGATAAGATACGTGCCCCGAGCATGCGGTACGTCCAGAGGAGTTCGCTAATAAAAGTTTACTGCGAACTTGCCCGTACCCGACGACGACGACGGAATGAATCACCTTTGTGCCTATGGCAATTACGGCCACGTTTCGCACACTGTCAATAGTGGTTGATGAGGGGGTTAATTGATTTCTGTGGCCGGTATATATCTGCGGACGGAGGATATTTGTTCGAAAATATTTGCCGAATGCGATTCGTTCACGCACTCTGAATCGCAATTGTGTTACGAATTTGTCTCCGATCCGCATCCAACGACCCAAATATCGATGCAGAAATTTCCGCGTGACAAATTACATTGTCCGGTGTCCATTTTACGATGACAGAATGTATATTAAAAACCAACCCCCGAAGAGCGGACTAAAGAGAGAAAAAAATGGCAATTCACGTTAGTAGTTTTATAATACGCAGTGTTGGCGCCAGGGGCCACGCCCTGCGAAGTTTCCATTTGCCGGAGAAGCGGCTCCTATTGAAAATCGCTTTGCGCTCAAAAATAAAAACATGGCTTGATTTATATGCCTTGCTTGTGGTTTTAAAGTGGTAGACGGAATATACCGAATCGGGGAGTGAATCTACCATTCTTATTTTTATTGTGAGACTGGAACGAATACGTCTACTTGTAACCGAAAAAAATGTCATGATCACACATTAATAACGAGGTGTGTATTTTATTTAAATGTAACAAAACAAAATTGATAAAAGATTACTGGTATGCAAGCTTTTTATATTTTTTTATTGATATGTTTATGATTTGTTGTATGTAGTCGAGATAATGAAGAAAAAATGATTCCTTTTGAATACATAACAATGGGAAACAAATTTCGAAGGATTATATAGACCTGAAATAGCTTTGGATGATGAGTTTAGAACTTGAAAATAATTGTACAACATAATATAACATCATAATAAAAAATGTTTAATATCCATTGTTTTTTACCGTGCAAAAAGACTATTTATTTATGTATTTTCAATGTCGCGCCTTGTTACATCCTGATGTTCTTTGTCGGAAACGAATATAATTTTATGTCACAATAGCCATTGACTGAGGGGTGAAAAAGTAAACAAAATGGTAAAAGTGATTTTTAACTGTTTAGACGCCACGGCGTGCAGGCACGCGAAATCTTCTAACCACCAGCGCCACGGCAAACGTTACTACGAATTTATTTAAGAATAAATATAATATTTTTAAATGAAAATTAATGCAGAGAGATCTTTTGAAGGCAATGTGATTGTTAGAATGTCAATATGTTTAGCCGTTTCATTTTATTTGAAGTTTATATGGCGTACGGTAAAAATCCATATTGGCTGGCGATTAAAGGGTTAATAGGTGCTTAAATTCGCGGGGGCTTGCAATTTGCTTAGTGCATGGAACACCATTATCTGACATAAAATCCCAACCTAGAACGAGTTTTAAAATTCCAACGGATTGTTTACCATAAGCCTCTTTAACGGCATTCTTGATACGTTACCGGACCATCGAAGTCTGGTTACTCTGACGAGAGCTGTGAATTATATATCCTTGTAAAGTCGGTACAGCTCCTCGTTGCTTCGAATCCGCCATTCCCTGTATATCCAAGATATCCACTTGTCCCTCATCTTGTTTGGTCAAAGCTCAACATTCAGATGTGTATGTTAGGACGGGCCTCATGAGGGTCATGTATAGCTTGACTTCAGTCTTCAGCAGTTTAGTAATTGCTTTTGTAGTTTTGAAGTAGCACCGGTTTGCCTGCATGGTTCTTCTTTGTACTTCCAAATTGGTTTCATTGTTATTTGTAATAAGTGAGCCGAGATATGTGAATTCCTGGACTGTCTCGAAGCTGTACTCTTCGACCCTCAGGAGTTTAATGATTCGTTCTTGGCATGTGAGCATGTATTTTTTCTTGGTCTCGTTGATCCTCAGTCCCATGGCAATTGCCACTCTCATTATTCGCTGTTATGCATCCTTACGAGCCGCCTGAGATCTGGCCAAAATATCCATGTCGTCCGGATAGGCAAGAAGTTGTACCGATTTATTAATAATTGACCGTGTTAAACAAAAAAAATACAGAATTCATAATAAATTAAAAAATAGAGAAGATTATTAATAAATATAAGGCTTCATTAAATAGAAATACATTAGATATCTCGTTAGTATTTTATTTTATAGTTTAAAATACTTATATACCAGGGCGGCTCGTTCATATACACTGCAGAGCTGCAGCACCCCCAAGCAAATTGTGGAATCATATATTTGTATATATTAATATACATGTGTCTATTGACTAATTATTATGTATACGAAAATCTGTATATAATTTATATTTATTAATCTGGTCGGTGCTTGTTAGAGCTGCGGGCGTCGGGTATTAGATGGATGCGGGTCGGTAGCGGAGTGCGGGGGGAGTCTCCCCGCCAAACTCCGTGTCGTACTGCGACTCGGTGCAGTCACACTGACTCACAGCTTCTTTAAGCCACGTGCAGCTTGTCACTTATTTTATTATTGTTAATATTATTTAGTATTTTTACCTCGCCCTATCTTTATATTTTAAATAAAATATGAGCGTATTATACACTCGCTGAGCGTATGGGCCTTATCGGACTCTCAAACGGTATTATAATTATTCATTTTCTACACGATCATCTAGACAACAAGTTGTTTCATTTTAAAAAATCGTGTTTTCTGAAAAAATGGTTAAATTGTTAATTTTTCTATGAATTTTATCTTTTTCTACACGGTTTATGGTGGATCGTATCTACCGTGTAAAAAAGAGTAGAGCCTATATAAAAATAGTAAAATTTAAATGATTATTTCATTTATCGGCTAATTAAAAGCTTTTTATAATTGATTTTGCAGTTATGAACTAAGAAGAATTAATTTAATTATGGGATGAGATATGAAATAACAAAAAATTGGGTCTAAAAAATGAATTTAAATTTCGAAAATGCTTTTAAGCTCCTAATATCATATTCTGAAAAAAGTATTACTTGCATTTTTTAATTTATTAAAAATAATTATCCTTGTTAAGCGTACTTGAAATAATATAAAATTAGTTAAACGCCCCTGAATCGTTTCCAAGAAACACTTCAGGTATTTCTGGTAAGTGATTACAAAGGATTAGTAAAATATTATATTTAAAATATAATATTTGGTCAGTAGCTCCACAGCCCTTGTACTAATAACATTGATCATTACGTTGTTGCCTACTTTCGTCGAACCAATGAGGGTTCTACTCGTCTGACAGAGAGTCCTGTAAAGAATGTGACGATCGACGACGCTCTGAACGTATTCTACATGAGGGAAGACAACACCATCTTTAAGATGCCAAAAGACGACCTTAAGATGGTTACCACCATCAACAACCCGTCTGGCAAGCACGTGTGGGACATGGCTGCTGACAACAAGCATAACTTCTACCTAGCGTCGTTGGGAAGTATCGACGTCATGAAGACGTACTCCACGTACACCAGGATCTTCTTCAAAACAACGACTATGATATCACATACATCACCACCGATATCCATGGCAACGTTTATGTGCTCGCCAACATGGGCAGCGGAGATCAAGGGTACAAAGTCCAGGACAACGAGATGGTGAAACTGCCGATCCACGAACCAGTGCGGAAGCCGTTCGCGGTGGATTCCTGCAGAAGGATATATTACGAAAATTACTGTGTGGATGTTCAACTCAAGTGCCCCATCAGCAGACTCTATCAGGAGAAAGTCAACAGTGTCTGCGTTGATAAAAACGACAACGCTTACTTCGGTACGGACACAGGACTCTTTCTTGTAGAAGCTGGAAGTTATAAAGCCGTCCAGGTCGTGGAAGTAAACGTGCCTAGAATTGTTAAAGTCGGAGTGAGCGTTGATAACTGCGTCTATTTCGCCTCTATAGATACACATAAAGGTGGAGTTTACAAACTAACTCTCTAATGATATTATTTATTTTGTTTAATTCTTAAATATTTTTTTTATTTTGTATATATATTATGTTAATTTTTTTAATGAATAAATGTTAATGTTTTAAATGTATATATTAAGTATTATTTTACCTGATCATGATGGCTTTAAGAATTTCTCAAAATATATGACGTGATTTAATGGAAAAGTATTTAAACAAAATTAATAAAGTTTATAAAGCTTCATTTTTTTTAATTAAAAAATAATTTAAAAATATAAGCATAGAATATTGATTTATAAATTTGCATTTAATAATAATGAATAGTATTCATGTAAAAATTAATTATAAATATATTTTAAAGCATTGTATAAATAAGCTGAGCATTGTGACTATTAATCCTTGATTCTAGATAAAATCAATACAATATTTGTCAGAACTCAACAATATAATAATTTAAATTTAAGTATTTCTATTAACTGAGTACTGAGAATTTTAGTGAATACAAAAGGATTTTTTTTTTTTAATAATTCCAATAACAAAGGAGTACTTTCACAGAATTTTAATTACCATGGATTATATTAAATACATCATGCATCTGTAATTTTTGCTAAATATTTATATACGTAAGATGTCTATATAATTTAATTTTTACCTAGTAAATTGATTTCCGGCTTTATTGTCCTATTTTTTTTTTAATATCCTTATAAAACGATTAAAAATGCAGTCGTGTAGATCTAAAGACAACCTATTGCCAAAAAAATGATATTTTATTTAATGAATTTTTTCAGAAATATTTTTTTCTTATCGAAAATGTATATTAAATTAAATATAAATATATTATTTGCTTCACATCGAATGCAAACCGTGAACTGTATATTTTTCACATGGTAGCATCTGGTACGATCTTACTATGCTAGAAGATAATCTGTAGCAAGTTCGTTTTTGGCGCGAAAATTAAGTTCTATCCTCTAAATATATCTATCTATAATTTTGTTTAATATTTTGATTATGAAGTCGAAAACATTTCCAATTTAATTATTTTTTCTGTATCATTAAAAAAAAGTGCTCAGACTTTTGATGATATTTAAAAATGAGCTTCATTTAACTCCAACTCAATGAACGTTTCCTTCGTATTCATTTTTTCTCAATTAAAATACATATGAATGGACAATATTGTGTATAATTAATCTTATGCCACCATGTTTTTTTTTATATTAACGCTCAAGGACCCGGTCCCGCGTTAGTGCGGTAATTTTTGTAAACGGTAAACACCCGCTCCCGCACTAACGCGGGTTCACACGAAACGTGCTATCTAATGCGCTACAAAAGGCTTTATTTTAAAGTTTTACGACTGGACACAGTTTCATTCATTGCTCTGCATGCCCTTTTGTAAAATATATGACATATGTATTTATTTATGGTTAAAAACTGTCCTTGAAATAATAGATTATTTGGATGGAAAACTTTCCAGTACTTACACATCGACTGTAATGAATTTTGATTTTTGTTTATCCGTTCAACAAAATAACTTTTTTGGAATATTTATGTGGTACAACCCGTTACATCCTTTATTACAAAGCTAAAATTACCTACATACTGCATAAAGATATCTATCTGTTTTTTATCGTCTAAAATACAATAAATCATCATTTTCACAGCTCGAAAATTGTATTTCTTATCTAAATATTCTAATAACCTAATATAAGTATACTATACGTATAATACACTTATCCCTCTCTAAATAAGTAATAATTATAAATATCCTAAGGAAAAAAATCTCAGGTTTTTTATATTTTTTTACACGAATTTTGGTTGAATCTATCTACCGTGTAAAAAATAGTCGAATGTTTATATTTTTAGAGCGATTTTGTCTTACCACTGATTTAAAGAAGTAAGAATTTATTATATAAATACAAAATTCAAGACATAAAAAATAAATAGAATAATAATATAAATAAAAAATAGTTATCCATGATAAGTGCATCTAAATATTATACAATTTTGTTGAGCACCTCTGAACCGTTTCTAGGAAACACCTAATTTACTTCTGGTAACTGATTGAAAAGAATTAGCAAAATATTATATTTAATATTGGTTAGTCGTTCTACAGCCCTTGGACTGACAACATCGAAATCTCTTCTCTGTCGATTTACAATGTCACTGTTTCGTCTTGCTAGTGTGGCAAAAAATCCTGTAAGAAATATGGCAATCGACAACGACATGAATTTGGTCTTCATGTGGGACGATTTCACTATCTTCAAGTTGCCAATTGATGGCGCAAGTTTTTTGACCACCATCGACAACCCGTGGGGCCACGTGCGGGACATGGCATATGATAATAGAAATAACTTGTACATAGTGTCATCATCGGGAAGTATCCACGTCACGAAGACTAACTCCACGGACACAAGGATCTTCTTCAGTCACGCAGACTACGATATCAGGTACGTCACTACCGACGTCCATGGCAACGTTTATGTGCTCGCCGAAACGGATGATGGAGTGGAAGCTTGCATTGTTCGGGACAACGAGATAATAAAGCTGCCGATTAATGAACCAGTGCGGAAACCGTTCGCGGTGGATTCCCGCGGAAGAATGTATTATGATTGCTACTGTGTGGGAAATAACAAGTATCCTATCAACAGACTTAAGCAGGAGAAAGTCAACTGTGTCTGCGTTGATGAATACGACAACGTTTACTTCGGTACGGATTCCGGTCTATTTTTTTTGGCAGTTGGAACATATGAAGCCGTCCAGATCATGGTAGTAAAGGTGCCTAGTATTGTTAAAGTCGTAGTGGCCGCTGATAGTTGTGTATATTTCGCTTCTTCGGATAAATATAGAGGAGGAATTGACAAAATAGTCTATCTATGAATTTATTTTCTATTATATTATGTAATTTTGTGTATTATGCTAGTTTTTTTTAATGAATAAATGTTAATATTGTAAATACATATATTGAGTATTATTTTTATAGCAAAGAGAGCTTTGAGAATTAATCAAGTATTAAAATAAGAAAATATATTGTTTAAAAATCTCTCTCAATTTTTTTCAATTATACAAATTATTATTTATAAATAATTTTAAATAATCCTTGATAGTAAATAAAATCGATTCAAAATTTCTTTTTACTCATTTATTAATTTAAATTTCAAAACATAAAGATGAGAATTTCTGTTGGCCAGTACCGAGAATTTTATTGAATATGAAAGGATTTCACTAATTCTATAAGATTGCTTTCTCAGAATTCCAATTAGCATAGATTCTATTAAATACATTACGCCTCCGTAATTTTCGTTAAATATTTAAATTCAAAATCATTTTTTTAAAATATTATTAATATAAAATAATTAACATGTAAAATCGACACAATAAAAAAAATTGTCTTTGTAATTAGAAGCAAAATTTTCATTTTTTAATAGATTTTAGGAATATATATAATTCATTGTTTTTATTTTTGTCAAATAATATGTATCACGGAATTATTTTAATATAATAGGAAGAATCACGGACAACTTGGTCGAAACAGTCAACTAATTTCGCGCGAATTTTTACCAATGTTTTCGTAAAAATCGGAAATATACGATACTCAATATATGAGTCACATACGTAGGCATGAGATTAATTTATCTTTTGACTGCAAGATGGTTTTTATAATAGTATATTTGCCATGTATTTATCACGCGCAAACGCGTGAACGGACTGAACTCCGGAGTTCGCTAGCCCGCGAAAACACGTGCACGGACTGTAATGTGTTACATTGGTGTACCAAATATAATTTATCAGCTAAAGAAATGCAGCAATATATATCTACGAATTCATTAAACATAATGATAGATTTGTATGGAGAAAGGTTGGGTTATTTCTAAGGTGACCATTTATTTTTCACCCCGAAACGGGACATTTACATTTTTTAGGACTAATTTTAGCATCTATTTAGCGTTTATTTCTTAAGTCATATTAAGTCAATTTAAGTTAAAAGGTTGAATATATACATAATTTACTATAAAGTATTTAATTTTTTAGTGGTAAATATTTAAAAAACACAAGAATTTTGTTTGAGATAATTTTATAGTCATCATAGAACACGTTTCAACGGATGCCGGTTCCAACTGCACACGGATTAAAGAGTTTGTTTAATGTTTCGTAAAAAAGATTTGTCTTATTTATACTTAAATGAGATTCAAGTTTTGTAACTTCTTGCCGGATATCTTCTTGAGCATGTTTATTAGATTTTTTTCTTTTCTTCATTAGTTTCAAAAAATAACTTTTGAATTTTGATGTGGAAAATCTCACTTATATTGTAATATAGAACAGAGGTTCCTAATCTTTTTCGGTTTACGGCTCTCTTAAATACATCAGATTTTTCCGCGGCTTCCTTAACACTCCAGCACCTGTTGTTTTCAGGCGAAACTTACACCTAAACCCGCATCTTTTTATCGATTTTGTGATTTTCCGCGGGTCGGTAAAAAATGCTTAATAACTTTTTTCCTATTGGAGATAATTTGGTCAAAAAAGAAATATTATACGTATAGTATACTTATATTAGATTATTAGAATATTTAGATAAGAAATAAAACTTTCGAGCTGTGATAATGATGATTTATTGTACTTTAGAGGACAAAACAACAAATATCCTATGTACAGGTACTTTAGCTTTGTAATAAAGGATGTGACTGCTGTACCACATAAATATTCCAAAAAAAGCTATTTTGTAATTGATAAACAAAAAACCATATTCGTTACAGTCGATGTGTAAGTATCGGAAAGTTTTCTGATCCAAATAATCTATTATTTTAAGCACAGCTTTTAACCATAAATAAAATAAATATGTCATATATTTTACAAAGGCAATGGTGAGATGAAACCTGCCCAGTCGTAAACTAAAGGAAGTCTTTTGTAGCGCATTAGATAACACGTTTCGTGTGAACCCGCGTTAGTGCGGGACCGGGTGTTTACCGCTTACGAAAATTTCCGCGCTAACGAGGGACCGGGTCTCTAAGTGTTAGTTAATACATCAGATTTTTTCAAAATCTTCGACCTTCTTGAGAAAAGCGAGCGCAATAAGATGGCGCAAAAATTTCGAGAATTGGGAATTCCAACAAATTTTCCGATATGTTTAATTGAATATTTCGCGGTGCCCTTATGTCGACACCGCGGCTCACTCTTTGGGGATCCCTGATATAGAGAATACTCTATCCCCATAACTTCATCCCACCATTAAAGGGAAAAAGAAGAGTCTTTCTAATATGTCAATTAAAGAAATACATTTATTAGAGTTCACTGACTGTACTTGTATCGGACTCATTCAATTCAAATAATCACGCATCTTTAGGTATTCGTATGTGTATTCAAGAAAACGCATTTTTCTTTAAGTTTCTATTTATTTATGGAAAACAGGAATGAACACGTGAAAATAAATATTCTATAATTTATTAAATAATCATTCTTGATGAAGTGGGATTATTGAATGTTGAATATTCTTCATCGTCTATCTCATCGCTAGGGTTTGCACATTTCTTTCTTTTATAAGGGATGATTCCACTTTCACTATCTGTTTCATTTCCGAGCGAATTGTCTTCGACAATGTCTATATCATCCGTATTTACATAATTTTTTGGCCATTTTTTACAACTCTGAATGAATCACAATCGAAATAATCATTGAAAAAAGTATCATTGAATTTAAAAACACAAGTTTCATTATGTTTTTTATTTTATTATTTGATTATAAATATTATTTTGCTGATTTTACTGTTTCACCATTTTTATCAAATAATTATGTATATAATAGAAATAAAAAAAATAATAGTTCCACAATATAAAAATAGGGTCACAGTACACAGCTTCGGACAAATTTTCGGTATATGAAGAATACGACTGATTAATATGAAGAATACGACTGATTAATCTTAAAATATTGGCAAATGAAAAATATCGATTAATGCAAACATACTTTTGAGAATTAATTACGCGTAACTATAAGTTTAAATAAAAAAATGTTGGGTTACTCCACATTTTGCAACCCTTTCCGTTACTTGGAAGCAATAATATTTCGTAAAATTTAGATGGGCCCCATTGGAATCGGTGCATAAACTTATTCTGTCTTTCGGCCATAACTGTTGGCCTTCAGAGCTGTCTACCAAATTCACTTGGGCCAACAGTTATGGCCTTCAGAGTGGAAAGGGTAAAATTACGAACGGAGTTCCATCCTTTTATTAAATTGTTATCGTGGTTTAGTCTCTTTCTGAAAATGGGAAATTTCGGCATCCCGAAGCTTTGTCTGGGAACAATGGGACAGGCTAGCTAAAAACGGGACAGTCCCGTTCAAAACGGAACGTATGGTCAGCTTAGTTATTCCGCATGTTACAATCTTTTTCAACACTTAATATTTCGTAAAATTAGAAATCGACGCATAAACTTTTCCCATCTTTGGGCCATTGCCCTCGGTGCCTATTAAAGTTTTCGGCCCAATGGTTATGGCCATCAAAGTGGACATGAAATCTAATAGAAACTTTTATATACAATTTATTATATTTACACAGTGAAACGTTTCTACGGCATAATTCGATGGATGGTTGTAGACAAGATATATAAAACCAAGCTTTACAAATTCACTGCTTACAAAACAAAGATTCTCTATTTTTGGTCTCGAAAACTTGCAGCAACAATGCGATTGCTACTAAAATGCAAGACTCGCCCGCATATACCTGTCGGCTTTCCATTACCGACAATTACATAAATTAACAGTTTAAGAAGTTTGAGAGCCGAGAACAATGTGTCAGGTACCCGCTTTATAGCCCCGGCCGAAGTTACACCTTTTGTTTCGCACCTGAGTGATTGCCGGAGTCCCTGGAAATATTTACAGTCGCGTTGCTGGAAAGGTGCCCGGGGCCGTAAATCACGTAGGTGCGATTTTTGAATATCACAAAGCGACCGGCCCCGAGATTAGGCGTTGGCTCCGAAACGCTTGTAAATTATCCCAAAGATAAATGTTTCACCTGACGTACAACGGGGCCAGGTGTACTTGGGCCTTGTCGACTGTGTACTACCTGGATACTGTCACTTGTACCCGATGACTTATTGAATCCAATTGAGCGTAAAACAAAAACGAAGGTTCTTCACTGGGATATTGTATTGTTTCATTCGAGTGAATAATTTGGAACAATAGCAATTTTTTATCGCTGAATTCTTAGAAATGCCCTTCTAGGTATATATTTATTTAAATGTCTAATTATCGCTCGTATTTATTTAAAGAAATATTTTATGTTATGAAAGATAATTTGTTGAGCTTATAAACGTATAGCAATTAAGATAAAATTAAATATCCTTAAATTAATGTTGGAACATTCTTTCGCCTGCAGTCATTCTGAACGACGAGGAAGAATATATACGATCTCAAAAATGTATTATCATAGACAATTATTTTTGAAGCAATTATTAAATTTAAGCAAAAATCGAATGAAAACAAGTTCAAGATTAGATAAAAAATATTCTCAATTTTTTTGTATTTATCTAAATAGGCTAAAGAATAAGTATTAAAAATAATCAATTATTGTCTGTAATTGCGAAAAAAAAATTAAAAACGTTTGATTGACACGTGCTGCGAGAGCTCAGTCTGCGGCGAGACATCGCCGAGGGCGTTGACATTTACGCGTCATATTGACTAATTAAAAAATCCAAAATATAAAGCATTTGATCAATAACTATTTTTATCATTTTTTTTAAAAAAAATCAATATCTTGACATGTAATGTTTGGTGTATCTGAGAGACCCCCTTCGGGTGACGCGGTTGTCTTTGAGCCGCCGTGACGGATCGGTTCATAACGATCTTATTTTGGCCAAATATTCTAATACTTAAATTTTTCCAAAAGTATAAAAAATCTCATAAATTATTTAAAACATATCCAACAATAATTTTAGCATCCGTTATAGCTACCAATGTCAAGATACGTCAGAGACAGTTATGCCAATACCACAAAATAAAATTGCGAAAATTAGACTTTAGAATTTAATAATACGTACATTTATCATTTTATTTAATTAGCGTCATTAAATTTCGCGAATTTTCTTTGCTACATTTTTAATATCCTCGAATTATTTTATTTGTATTTTTTATAATTACTTAGTAGACTATTTATATCGATTTGTGTTAATTTGAATACTTCGTAATGATTTTTAATCAATTTAAAAGAATTACAAATTTATTATTAGTGGTTTTTACAATCGAAAGCTTAGCAGATGAGAAAATATTTTTGAAGAATTTATTTGATTAAATATACATAATATAAAAATGTATTTAAAGAACTGCTATTATTTATAATTAATGATCTAGGTGTATATTTATATAGCAATATATCAACATTATGGATGGGTTAGTTCATATTTTTTTTTATGCAAGAAGAGACTACGCTCTGTCGAATTGAAATAATCGCTTTGGAACCCTTGTATGTATGTATTTATGTATAATACATATGTGTTATATACCTCAGAACAATTACTATCTAAAGTTAAATCCAAGGGTGACACGTTCATATGCACTGCAGAGCTGCAGCATCCCTAAGCAAATTGAGAGAAAAGCTGTCAGAGCTGCTGACGTCGTGTATTGGTTGGATGCGGGTCGGTAGCGAAATGCGGGGGGAGTCTTCCGCTAAACGCCGTGTCTCGCTGCGACTCGGTTCAGTCATACTAACTCACAGCTTCTTTGAGACAAGTACCACTTGTCATTTATTTTATTATTGTTAATATTATTTAGTATTTTTATCTTACCTTATTTTTTTATATTTCAAGTAAAATGGCGAAATATACTTTTTTAATTTTTAATATTTTGTAGCATCTCTCAATATTTTATCCACGTGCCGGCACTGGTTAAATCTGAAATAAAATTTGATTTACAGTTCGATAAAATATTATTGGCAATAAGCTATGATTGTTTGGATGCAGGCATTTTTCGTCCTCGGCAAAAGTATTCCGATGGCCTTTGTTGCCCGTTTTCAGTCGGATTGATTAGCATCCGAAATAATGGTTCATTGAAACTTGATTAAAGTCCTATGGCAGCGTCGTCCTGTACCGCCCATTTTCTCAAAGTCGTAAGCAATCTCTAAAGATGTAAAAAAAGAGGGAAAAAATCCTCGAACGTCTTGGACTGAGAGAATCGGCTACATCTGAAACTTTGTCCGCAGCACTTTCGAATTTTATTACTTTGCCGAGGGTAGAGTATCTTGATGGCTTTAAATTAAAAAGGGACTCCCCGTCTAAGCCGGGAATATAATAAACAAAGGGAGGGCGACCCGCTTAATTAGATGCTAGCTCCAATTTTAATCAAGGACTCATTAAGGACCAGACAATTCCTCCTGCTCAGTTTCTGGCGGCATTCGCCCATTGTACGACAACCGCCACGCATTTATAATTGGACGAAAGATCCCATTAAACCGGTGGTTAACGCGTAATTCCATATTCTGGATACACGGCCATAGGGATCATGTTATTCGTTTGGTGGGATTACCGATGGCACGGGATAGATCCGTTAATTGATACACGCGGAGAATGGTCAATGCCCGTTATGTTTCAATTTCGAAGGCCGTTTGAAATTTCATCCGTCGATCCAATTTCCGTCGGCGATATTTCTTGTTAATTTTCGCGACACTAGCGCAAAGTTTGGCGATTTAAATTGCAAACGGCTCTAAACGTTTTTTAATGGGATGAGACTGAAGTTTTTAAGTGAAAATTCCCGTTCGCGAAGAAAAGTAATTCTGGATACATCAAGTTTTTCGATAAACAAACAAGCAATAACCGTGAAAAAAGAAGAAATGTCGAAACAGCCCCCGTGGAGAAAGTTCTGTTGAAATATTTCTCTTTGAAAATTCTAAGTTAAAAAAAAATACGGTTTCACTGAATGTATCCTGACACTGCTTTGATCGTATTTTGCGTCTACCAGAAAGTTGTGTCCGATAATGTCATATCAATTTTCAACACGTACGAACGTTATTATTAAAACATATATGTCCAAGTGGCACGCCGACAGTGTCTGACGTCTGTGTGCAGAACTTTAATTGAGTCTCTATATCCCTACAATAAAAAGAACATTACATGAAAAATAATCAAAAAGTTAAATGAATTATTAATAAATACTTTTCATTTTTTTCTCTCTTCGCAACTTATCTTCTTACGCTTGTGTGCGCCGCACAATCTGACCATATTGACGGCGCGCCCCTGTATCCCTACCTATTTTAATTTTAGAGATACGATTTGTGTCCGATCTCTGATCGGTGATGATATTGTTAGGACCTTTTATTCAGCAAGTTTAATTTTTGACAACATTGTTGATTGTGGAAAAGCTAAATTCAACACGAAAAATATCCTGGAACATATTCGCAAACTTGGATTATTATTTATATATTCCAGATGTCTCATAAGTTAAATGGAAAAAAATGGAGAAACCATTGCTGTTCAATAACGACGTAAGGCCACAATCTGCTTTAACGACTACCGAGAAAGTTGCTAAACTATTTGAGTCTGCCATACTTTACCCTAGGGCGCGAGATTTATATTGCTAGATTGTGCGGCGCACACAGGCACCGGGGCGCTAAGAGGGAAACATTAAAAAAATGTAAAATAATAATTCGATAAAATGTAATTCTTAAAATAGTCATTATATAATATATTATAAGAGAGGGAAACTCTTTACAAAAAACAGCATAACGAGACTAGACCAATAATTGGCCTAGTCTCGATACTTTCGCTCCTCTTCCTTCTTTCTAGGGGACCCCT
>JAGXCT010033817.1:0-13257 GCA_022495035.1 Philopotamus ludificatus | reverse complement strand
CGACGACACCGCGGCTCCCTGGGGAGCCGCGGCTCACACTTTGGGAACCCCTGATCTAATCGAAGATAAATATACTAATTAAAATAAGCTCTATGAATACATATGTCTTTATATACTGTTGAATATAAAGAAATATTATTAATAATCATTGCCTTTATTGTCTGCAATTGCGAAAAAAAACACAACAAAATTCACTGCTGTTGTTACGCGCGTGTTGTTTTTTCTCGCTCGCATCCGGTATGGTGTGCTAAGTGCGAGTAACATGTGCGGCTAGTCTGCGGTGAGACATCGCCGAGAGCATTATCATTTACGCGTTATATTGATTTGTTAAAAAATCCAAAATATCGATCAAATTATGAAGCATAAAATAAATAACTTTTGTTATTCTTGGAATAATCCATTTTTAACGAAAAGGTCAAAAAATTGATAAAGAATTCATTCGACCGATTGGATAATCTAAATAAAGAGTGCACTAATCCTCCGATTTTCAAAATTGATATCCCAGGTTTCAATTTGCGAAATTCATTTTGGAAGATTTGGAAGAGGAAGGGTTTGTATTAAATAATAATGATTCAAAAATAAAATGCTAGGAAATTGGATAAATATTGATCTAAATGTGAAACGTGCACTTATGTTCCTATATAGAATATACAAATAATTTATAAAAAATAAAAGACTAGTTCATTTAATGATGAAAGTGATTTGGAGCCTGCAAGTGGCATCTTCAAAATTTAATAAGAAATCAAAGCCTTAATTTATTCGGTTTTTGATAGCCAGGAATACTCATCTTATGATTTTGAGTTTCTTGTTTTTATTTAAGTGGGTGGTTGAAAAATGTATTTATCGCGTAAATCGGGGTTTCAGTCTATTTTGTCTATATATTTAATCCTTGAAACTCTTCTAGTATGCATTTTTTGGTAAAAATTTTATCTCCTTGGCGATTCTATGATATTCATCAGACCTTCGAACTGGAAACATCGGAAAAATCGTTATTTTTACCGGAGCGAAAATCGGAGCTGAACCAATAGATATATCGATTTATTTCGGTTAGGTATCTTCTTCTTGCAATATAAATTGTTCTAATGAAAAAATATTTATTGGTAACTTTCACCATGTTCAATTATTAATAAATATAAACCGGGAATCTACCGGGAATATACGAATTTGTATTGTTTAATAAATTATTTTCACAAAATATTTATTTATAATTTTTTTTACTCAAACTTTCTAGTTTAAATTTATTATTTATATTGTTGTGTCAATTAATATTTTATGCTTATTACAGAAGAAGGAATCAAATGCTATAAAATTATTAGAAAATCCGTTATTTTTTTCGGAATCGAACCTATATCTATGTATTTTTTAACTGAACCGAAACGAAAATCGAAATAACGTTTAAAAAACTTATATTTATGCATTAATGTTGACAAATCTTCGTCCTTTCATTTTTTTTTAATGTTCTGGAATAGAAAGAAATCGCAGAGAGCCAAGTCTTTCTAATATGGAGGCTTAGGCTTATAAACAGTATTAT
The DNA here is from genome assembly GCA_022495035.1 of Philopotamus ludificatus. Classification (NCBI taxonomy): domain Eukaryota; kingdom Metazoa; phylum Arthropoda; class Insecta; order Trichoptera; family Philopotamidae; genus Philopotamus; species Philopotamus ludificatus. Next base: position 11,726 of record JAGXCT010033817.1, on the reverse strand, counting down.
TGTGTCAAAAAAATCACGAACAAGCAGCGAAATTTGTTGCAATTTCTTTCTTTGTGGCTGTTTTCTTTAGATTGCTTCATGTAAATGTAATAAAACTTCTAGGTAATTCTTATTATTGACCTTACGATATAATGACAATGGGTTATGGTACACTATGGTGATGGAATCGAAGAAAACAGTGAGCAGAAACTTTATATTCGATCGCTTAATGAACTTTTTCGACTTAACCACGTCGCTTTTTCGGACGTTTGAATCTTAGTTTCGATGTTAAATCCATATACCCGTTTTCCATCAGAAGTTATGATCTGTTATTGACCTTCGTTTAATATATCCTGAGGGATGTCTATTCAATACTGTTTTTGTTTATCGAAATTCAACAATTCTCTTGCCTAAAGAGCCTAGTTAATCTGGAGAACAACCATAAAAATTCTGACCCCAGGATTGAGTCGGACGCAAATAGAAGTAGACCATTACCGGAGGAGATCGCGTAATATCCTTCAGATGGCAAAGACCCTCATCGGGTTAGGGTGGTTTTTAAATGAATAAAATGTTAATGAAAAGTTCTTGAAAAAATCTTGATATGAATAAATTGATATCACAACATCCTTTGATGGTTCATCGTCTTTATATTTCCATGGTCGCCTTGTTAATAATTATTCCATTTGTGGACGCTTGTTTTATTCAAAGAAGACTCGCCAAAAGCAATTTAATATATTTGCAATACATTGTTATTTTTAAATCTATTTTAAAATGGAATTAATTTAATCTTTTTCTAATACATGATATTTCTAAGCTTTTTCATTTACGTATTTCTTAAAATTTCAAATTCATGCAGTGTAGTATAACATTATTTTTATGGTAACAAGCTCAATATACGACATTTAACAAATGATTTTTTTTATTGGCCGATACATAAAATACTGGCGATCGCCGGCGTCGCGACGTCGACGACGTCGGCGCTAATACATTTTTCTATATTTATTTTTTCCATCAGTATTTTATCGCCGCTCCTATTGTAACATCACACAGCCGGGGAAGAAATGCAACGTCCGCTAATAGATTTTCTTCGTTGTGCGATTTAACTTTTATTCTCTCCGCCTCTTTTATTTCCAATCTCACATAAACCATGAAAAGATTCTGCGAGATGAGTCATTGCAGCATTAAACCCCGCCATAGAAAGAGTTACCCAAGTCTTATTTCGAATTAGGAAACGAAACTTTTCTTGGCAACAAACGAAAAATTCTATTCAACTCTTACTTTCGAGCGGAGTATTCGAAACAATGCAAAAAAATATTAGAAATAAATTGATTAATGCCGAGAAAGTTTACGGGGGAGGGTATATCATCGCTTTACCCCCTCCCCGTCTACGCTCTTCCTGTGCTTTTATTGCATTTTTTATGCTGCCTACAGTGTTGAGTGAGTGTCGCAGTCTTTAAGATCGCTCTCTCCCCCTGCTGCACTGGATGTAGCCCCCGCTAGAAAGTAATTTAAAAGACATAAAAGTTTAACAATGGCCAGGGGGTCCCCGATGGCGGCTCGCCTATTCCCTGGATAAATAATTCAGGACGTTATTATGAATTGTGATGGCCGCCTCTGGTGATGTATGTAGGACAAATGGTTTATGCATGCGACCACCGCGAGACTATAAAACGTAACGCGTCGTAAAGCCAGTCTCATATCCGCGACCATAAATCATAAGGCCCAAATTTTTATGCCTGAAGGTCGCCGCTAAGGCGTCTCGGGTCTTGCTGACCGCTCTCACTGCTTTTATGATACTGGGGGGCTAATTGAATTGACAGCGTTGGACGGTTCTGCAAATCATTTTATGGTCGGAATAAAACCTTCGGATAGGTTAACTGTGTTATTGACAGTTATGCAAATGTGCGATTTCCATTAAATATCTCTTTGACGCGTTGTCCCGCCAATTTGACCCAACAATGTCAAATGCCTATATCGCCTACAAAATTTAAGTGCCAGGCTTTGGATGTTTAATTTAAAATAAACCCATAGCGAGAGCTGTGCGGAGAAATTCAATACATGTGCGAAATATGTAATTAAAATAATGAAGCGATTTTTATAGACTCTAAGATGAAACAGCTGACGGAGTAACCGTGCATTGGGAATGAAAACTCGTTAATATGTATTTTCAGCACTAAAAATACTTGGAACGATTGCAGTGAGGTGATAGAGACGAACGCAAAAATAACAAAGCGTCTATAAAAAATAGATTGTTTTATTAAAAATAAAATATTCATACATTGAGGTATATAAAATATATTTTATTATTATTTAGAATTTCTGTTTGATACAAAACGCATAAAAGGTGAGGTAAAAATACTAAATAATGTTAGCTAGCTGTGAGTCAGGATGACTGCAACGAGTCGCAGTGCGACACGGTGCTTAGCGACAAGACCCCCCCTCGCACTCCGCATCCATCCAATATAGGACGCCGCTAGCGCTGACAAGCAGGCAGCGCTCTTCTGTAATATTTATTCTTAACATAAATTATATTTATATTAGAAGGACCCAATTGTAATGTCGTATTTTTTTATGATACTAAAATTCATATCATTTATTAAACTTAATTATACAAAATAAATACCCATATTTTTTATAACCTTTTGCTAAATCTAAAGTGCCTTTCTTTTAAAACTCTGCAGGTTTAGAATCGAAATAGTCTGAAAAGGTCGATTTTATTTCATCTTTTGATTTAAAAAAATATTCTCGTAAATAATGCTCTGTTTGTAGAATAAGCTGGATGCAATAAATCTGTCAATCATAAGTTGTGACTCTTCTTTCTCCTTCAGTAACTCACAGATACCGCGCCTCATTTGTTTCTCTCAGTCAATGTGTGGACCCTTTTTGAATCATTCCCATTTTTTTCAGGTATCTTTGAGTTGACGACCAAGTACCGGCTTGGCTCGATAATTCTTCGTTACTAAGTGTCGGATTTTTTTCAACCTCTTCTTTCAAGGCCGCTTCATCCACTTCACAGAAACGTCCATTTTAGGCTCATTTTTCAAATCAATATTGCCTGATTTAAATTTTTTGAACCATCTTTGACATTCCTTAATGTTTAATGCGTCTCCATTAACATCGCAAATATTTTTTGTTGCCTTCGTTGCGTTTTTTTTGCGTGAAACTGAAACAGCATACAGCTACGTAAATTTTCTTCCGAAGACACGTCTCGGTCAATAATAAAGGGACTTTTTTCCACGCCAAATAAAGATTGGAGACGTCTCAGGACACACAACATATTCAAACACGTCTTTCTCAGTCAAAGGACTAAAGAAAACTAATCTGAAACTAAGCTTTCCGAAAATGCGACATTACATTTGGGTCCTTCTAATATTTTTGTATACTATAATAGATAATATAATTGAAAACTCTCTGATAACGCTGAAATAGGGTCTACGCTATAGAGACCCACTTTATAGCAGACTATGGATATACGAAATTAATAAATGAATTTCTTGTCTCAGATAATTTATTATTTAGATGGTTTTTAACCGAAGGCGATCTCCGCGAGTACTGGGCTTCCTATATCTACCTCTCAAGCATCAGCAGAGGCACGTCAGACTGAACCCTGATGTCAGGACTGCGACGGTTGTCCTCCAGGTTAACTAGGCTCTACGAATACGGGTCAGGTCGCCAACCATGAGCCCGGGAGCTGAACTGTCAACGCGCTGATTGTAACAATAATAATCGGACGTGGCTAGGACCGATTCGTATTTAATTTACGTCTGATCGTGTGCTACGGGCACCGTTAGCACACACGTCACCGAATTGGCACGGATAGCGGCCTGGGCTCTTCATAGTCTCGTATAATCTACGAAATCATGATTGTGCCCGATGGCAATCGCCGCCACGTCCGATATGCGAAAACACTCAACTATTTTACTAAATTAAATTTATAGTGTAGTATAAGTTACCTTAATATATACATTCACCAGTAGCAGATTGATTTCATGCACCGTATTTTTTTTTATTGTTTTTTAAGGATTATTTCGGCCATTCAGTAGTGCAAAAATCCTTGCATTTTTCTGTATCTATTTAGTAAAAAATGCTGTCATTCTTTCAATTTTTGAATAGCCGCGTAACAGCCAACACTCGTACTTTTAATGAATAATAAATAAATATTCTTATTTTATCATTTGTTTATTAAATATAACCTCTCCTTTCTCTACATACCATGCTATTCGCTCCAACTCCACTTTTCTGAAATATGCACTCATAGTAAAAAGGTTGCCTACCCTTACTCTTTGCTATCGATCAATAAAAGTATAATTTAATATAAGATATTTTGCAACATAAACTTAAGCAAATAATTTGTTAACCCTTTCAGTGCGGGGCGCATGACGTACATGCGCAAACAAATCGTGTCATCAGATTAAAAGAATTAAGAATATTTTAAGGAAACTCTTAAGGAAGCTTAGAATTCCTTTAGACCAGAAATAATTTGTAAGAAATTAAGATATTTTATTCGATATTCTTGATTCAGATATCGCATTCTTAAGATATCTCAGAATCGCCGAAGAAGATTGACATTATAATCAAAATTACTTCCCAGAAGTGCTTCGAAGATTGGAGAAAGAATATGATTTATCTTATGAGGATTAGTTTGATAGAAAGATTTTTTTTATCAAACCTTATAATAATAATATTACACATAGCCGGTGTCACTAAATTTCGCGAGCTGCTTTTAAAGCCTGCGAACGATCTGGTTAAAAAATAGTAATTTGTAAAAATGTTTTCATTCTAATCTATATAAAACGGAAATTGTTTTCTTTCTTAATCCCTTTACTAATTCATTAACCCTTTCCATTCTGTTCACTTTTAGTCGAATCTATAAGTATTACATCTCTCTCATTATATATTTTATTGAATTTAAGAAAAGACATATTTATTAGGAAAATTAATAAGAATCATCTATTACAGTGATTCTCAAAGTGTGAGTCGCGGTTCCCCAGGGAGCCGCGGTGCCGTTATAAGGGCGCCGCGAGTTATTCAATTAAACAACTCGGCAAATTTGTTGGAATTCTCAATTCTTGAACTTTTTGCGCCATCTTTTTGCGCTCGCTTTTCTTAAGGTCAATTAATTAAGGTTTTCTTAAGGGAGCTGTAAACCGAAAAAGATTGGGAACCTCTGATCTATAAGATTTGATCTCATATCTAAATAAAAAAAAAGACATTATTCTTTTTAAATAAAATAAAATAATCCTTTGGGGCAATACGACTAGCCCACGGAGTAGAAAAGGTTAAGATATGTTCTGATTAACATAAAAAAATCTTTCAGCTCACCTCAATCATCTTCAGCGTAGTAAATGTCAATTATTTAATCATTGTAATAACAAGTTATACTTTAAAGTCGTAATAAATATATATTTTTGGCTTAAATTTAAATTAATTGTCGTTATAGATTGTTCGTCTTCAGATGTATATGATCTACTGATTTTTGTAATATTTCTATAAATGTATCTATCTTACACCAAGTTAGAACAATTCTCCAGTCGGAGTTCCGACAGTTTCTTCCTTCCCAAATACCGTTATTCTTCCACTTCTCACTCCAAGTTGATCTGAAAATAGCGATTATTTTTTCACATTTTTTTTAAGGAGTCCAGAAGCCCTCACTCACTATGTCCATTGAATCTTCAAAATTCTTCCAAATTTCAAACGCTTTGAAATGAATAAAACATAGATTCAATAGATTTCTGTTGCATTTTATATTTAATATTTATAACAGCGTTTACATTCCCAGAAATTAGTTAAACATTTATTGAATTATCATATCCGAATCTTGTATTGAATAGTTTCGCCATATGCTGCAACATGATATGCGCCATATGGCGTACTTATCGTGTAACTAGTCTATATATACATATATTAATATGTTATTATCTAAATACCGTGAATAAATAATCCATTTTCAGGCATTGAGATTTTTTTTAAAACGGCTGTGTGAGAATTTTCGCGGCGGAGATTAATTTTCCGCTTTTCCACCGTCGCGTTGTTGCTGGTCGGAATTTGTCAACACGCGTGCAATTTTTTTCTTTTATTTTTGCACTGCACTCATTTATCTTGCATTCGGCTCGGAGCGATCTGCATTGTTGCTCTGCACCGGCACGGCATTCATTTTCAATCTGCACGACCACTATGCCATTCATGAAAAACTAAAAAAAAAACACTGAAATAAAGCACGGACTCGTCGCCTTTACCGCATGAATATTAAAATTGTATTAGATTTTATGATTATTTTTGATTAATCGCTCGATATGAGTGGTTACGTGTAAACACGGAACAAACAAGAAGTGATGAGAGCCCACGGCACAGTCTGAGCACAAGTAATGCACCCACTCTGTGGCTTCTTCGTCAGTCTATATACATGCATATAACATCATAAATCAACCATATTTTAATATAGAAATTCGGCTGCCGAGATCTACATTACCATAGCCATCCAACGGCTACATCATAGTCATTGATAATTCAGACGAGAATATTTATTATTCTTGCACATTACCAATGCAGCGTCTCTCATTTTGAATTTAATATTAGACGGAAATTTCTAAATATTTTTCTAACAAATTCGTTCGTCATTCGACGGGTTCTTGCATTGTGGATTGAAAATAACATTTTCTATCGGCTTTGGTTTGTTTTAAAGAGACCGACCCGATGATTTATCGCATTCATTCCAGTCCTACATATCAATCATCATTTATATCCAACTGTGGAAAACATTCCGGTTCTTTGTCTCAACAAATGCGACTGACAAACGATCGGGTAACTTTCTTATTAGAAATCGACCGAAAAAGTTGCATTAACAACTCGACGGGGGTGGATGGGAACCCAAATATGTTTGTTTTTTGACCGTGACTCTGTAATTTCGATACAAATATTATATTCATTTCAAATAAAATATTATATTAAACATTTAAAAAAAAATCTTTACTAATCAGCAAATATCTCAAAAATATAATATATTATTCGCATCAAACATAATTTAATAAAATCCTTTGTATGACTCCACCTGGATCTCGAATAGCACGATATTTCTACAACACGGTTGATATCGTTTATAACACGGTCTATTTAATACCGTTTTAGAAAAAATGATTGTATGTACCCCAAATTATCCAAGTATGTATTTTATATTGTTAATTGATATTAAATATGAATTAGTATAAAAAATAAGTATTTATTTTAATTGTTAAATAAATAATATAATAAATTTATTTTTGGGATCGCACACCTCATTTTTGTATGAGCTTTTAAACCTTGTATAACACGGTTTTGTAGTACACGACGTTATTGTAGAACCACACGACAGTGTTAAAGAGTCCCCGGTCTGAGAGAAATCATTCCAGTGCGGCGTGCATGACGTGCATGCACATAACATTTTATTCGATTTAAGATTAGGCGCAAAGTTGTGCAATTAATATTTTATAAATTACTCATTAAATTAAAAATGTTATGTCTTGTAGATTAACATAATTATATTATATTATTATTTTGCATATAACTGTTACTGAATTTGCATAGTCCTATATATGTTATTTAATTAATTAATATAATTAAATTCAAGCTGTTGGTAGATAAGTTTCTTAAATATTCAATTTTTTATTAACAATAAATATGATTTAATAAAAGACTTTTTGATAATTTTGATAATTCAAATTGTCATAATTTTAGGGATCAGCGCGTGCTTTTAATATTTTGGGATTGGAAAATTATCTTTTATCAACGGAATATGCGGTGTAAAAATCCATACCGAAAACTCATCTTCTTACATCAATCGAAAACCATATTTTCATCATAAATTACCATTTTTAAGATGCTTTGTGTCGCAGATACATCTATATTCTTTTTTTATATTTTTTAAAGCCAACATAAGAATTTGTCCTTGTAGTGTCCAGGGAATTGGCTAGATCTTAACCCCATTGAGAATTTGTGGCACATTATGGCCGTTGAAATACACAAAAGAAAGGCTACGATTAAAGAAAATTTAATTAAAATGATATGAAGGAATTTTATTTGAATATTTACAGGCTATAGTGGACTTCCTTTAATGTACTAAAGGAAAGACCAGCAAAATAATAATAATGAAGGCTTAAGCTTTATTATTATGCACTAAAAATCTTATTTAGTTGTATTTATATAAAAATAAAATAATAAATTTCATTAATTTTTGGCTATTTTAGCACTATTTCCAAATCCCCCTTTGATGTCATATTAGGTACTTAATCGTTCGTAGAACAAGTTTTTTTACCTGTCATTGATTATATGAATAGAATATTAAAATTAAAATAAATTTTGCAGGTGTCATAATTTTACTGCTCGGTACTGTACAAACATATCAAGTTATTTGATTTTTTTTAAAAATCTATGGTACCTTCAGTTGACGACGTAAAAATAATATAACGAAGTTTAACCTATCAGTGCCGATGGGGTCTATTAGGGATCCCAAGTTTATGGTTTTTATCGAATAACTCTTTAATATAAATCCTACATACCACAAACGTTCTGTATTTATCTAAAAAAGTCTAAAGAATACATATTCTAATTGAAAACAACAATATTTGCTCTGTTGCCACTGCGTTTTTTCTCGTTAGCATCCGGTATAATGCAGAGTAAGGGTGAAACGTGCGATTATAAAAATAATCCATTTTTTTTAAATGTCAAGATATTGATGACGAATTCATCAATATAGTTCGGTTTAAATTTAAAATTTAAATCGACAATTCAAGTGATTAGAAATGCTGTTATCGGGTTTAATTAATATATTAAAATACCAATATAACCCAAAAATGTTCTCTTTCATTTCTTTAAAGATTTTATTAATGAAAGATATTTTATAAAGCTATGAAACAAATTGTGGAGTTTTTATTTTTATAGATTAATCGAAAACATATTTATAAATTGGTTTATTTGTCCAGGTAGCTTATGATGGAGCATTTCCGATAATATTTCACTGATAGCCCAATTCTTAAGACAAACAGTCGGCACCAGACCAACAATAATATCGGTCGTTTTGGTCAGCACAATAATTGTCGGTCTCAATCGAAAATGTTTGATGGGCGAGGCATCATCGGGCCGCTGCCCAAATTTGTCTAAAGTCTAAGCACACAGCCGACAACAAAGGTTACAAGTTGGCTCGATCTGGTCAAGCGACCGACACCGGCCAAGGTAAATAGACACGGACTTATAATTGAATCCCTTCGCCCCGTGTATTCAAATTCGGGGTAGCCCCGGTACTTCCAGGGCCCTGCCCCGCCAGACAAGGGCCTGATTGATTGCTCCAAGTTTTGTTTGGGCAGCGAGTTCCCGCAGCGAGGCCCACGGATTGTTTCAATCGCCTCCATTTTTACCAAATATATATTTTTTTTCATAGTCAAATTGATAACAGCATGATTTATTATGGGCCATCTCTTAAATCCAGCGGCACGAACATGATTTTGGTATTAAACATTTGACTATAAAAAAATATGTTCGGGAAGTTATAAATTCTTGAAACCTGACGATGCAGAATTTCGCACGAAACTCTTGTTCGAGTAATGAAACGCATATTTTTTAAGCAACGTATGATATTAAAAAAAAAATCTAGCGATTGTTTAAAAATATATCAAAAATAATCGCACGAACGTGAACGAAAAATCTAGTACTAATTGTATTAGTATTTATATATTAAAACAATTTAATAATACTTTATTTGTAATTAATTAGTTATTCGTTGTACACATTGAACATAATACTATTAGAGCGCATAATTGCATATTTTTTTTAATACAATTCAGACAAGACACTTAAACACTAATCGAATTTTCTTCTACACCCACAGCATCTTACGCTAAATTCTATCAAGACCAAGTTTTCAAATTAAATAAATGATAGCCGAACGACGAGCTTAATTTGATGCGAGAAAAAATAGCGAATCAACTATGCGCAATTATGTATTAGACAAAATGCGCACGATGCAAAAACACGCCTAGACGACTTGAGACGGTCAAGGACTGCATATTCTTAAGACTTAGATTGGACAGATAGGACTGTCTTCCCTTAATTTGTCGGCAGTGAGAGATTTATACGCTCCGTCTTGAAGAGCCCGTGTGTATTCTAGTTTTATTAGTCACGAATCAAATTGGTAGGAGGACTCGCGCCATAAATAATACATGACAAATTGACAATCGCGTACACATGTGAACAAAATTGAAACTATTTTCGGTCGAGAAAAAAATAGATTAGATAATTTTAAGTGATGTATGTGTGTACTCTGTAATTACAGACCGACAATGACCTTAGATTACGACCGCAATGCTCGATGACTTAGCATACACCAATGAAATACGAGTAACGAGTTATGCTAAAAAATCGTAATTTCTTTGATTGTTTGAAAAAAAACGAACATTATTTGAGATGATAAAAAAATGTTTGAGAAAGTATATACATATGTCAAGAATAATTGCTGAAAAATATTTTTTCCGATTTTCGTAAAATATTCACTTTAAGAGGCTAGATTGTGCGGCGCACACAGGCGCCGGGACACCAAGAGGGAACGATTTAAAAATATAAAATAATAATTTAATTAATGAACTGCGTATCTTAAATCGACATTAAATAATAAATAAAGTGATTGCCCGTATATCGTTTTTTTAAGCACACCAGACGTACAGAGGTGATAATTGAAATTCTGCACACAATGCATTATTTAGGAAGTATAACCATTTTTTAGCAAGTTCAAGCATTTGTTGAAACAGATCATACAATGGAACGAATTTTGAAAAAAGCACAATATCAGATGTTGAGGAACTCATTAATTAAAACTAGATTTAGATTGAGGAAGAAAACATAATGGAGTTGAAAGAACAACCTAAAAATTTTGAAGATTTTATACAAATCAGTGATGGAATTCAAATATTATAAAATATGGATTAGGACACGGATAGATCTTTTATTGTACGCCATCTCTTTCAGCAAGTATTTGCTCGTTATTATGAACTTGATAAAGAAAAGCAACAATGGGTATGTTTATAGCAAAAACAAACCTCATCACTGCAGGATTTACCAATGAATAGAAGGAGCAAATTTGGTGAAAATATTGTTTTTATTTCTGAAAAAAATCTGTGATTTTCGACCTACGACCAATACGTAGAAGGTGGGGGAACTGATCCCCGATGTCGAAAACTGATACTTTAATCGATCCATCAATGCGGCTCAAAAACAACCGCGTCGTCCGAAGAGGTATATTTATAATGGTAAATAGACCCCAAGCATTTCAAGTAAAAATATTGATGAACTCTTCATACGATTCACTCGCACTCGGAACATCAACATCATACCGGATGTGAGCGAGAAAATCGTCGCGTCCGTGGCAACAGAAGCGAATATTGTTGTTTTTATTTTTTTTTTAAATTTGGGGACGATTATGGTTGATGATTATTTTTGATAATTACAAAAAGTGTGTGACATTTAGGATTTATATTAATACATTCCGGTCCGCTGGGTTCCGAGCCGAGTTTTGCGTTGGGCCGGGCGATTTCGCGTAAAAAATAGAAAAAGTTGAATACTTCAGTTTAATCGATGTGACTCTGATACCATTTAAGTTACGTCAATATTTTTTTTTGTTGTGTTTAGAAAGATTATCTCTATGTAAAAAAAATAGTATAATAGTCAATGAAATATAAATGGTTTTGGTTTAACATCAGCGCCAACGAGGACTCGAAAACGCGTCC
>JAGXCT010033816.1:0-16915 GCA_022495035.1 Philopotamus ludificatus | reverse complement strand
ATGGAAAGAGTTAATATAACTCTTATATATCACAAACGTTTTTTTTTGTCAAAAAAAATCTATAAGTAATCATTGATTTTATTGTCCACAATTGCGAAAAAAAAATAAATACCCCAATATTCGCCTCTGTAGCCATGTTTAGTAGCCAATGTTTTTCTCCCTCGCATCCAGTATGATATCCCAAGAACGATTAAAACGTATACTAGTGACACGTGCCGCGAGACTTGGCGGTCGGTCTACCGGCGACATGTCTTCAGTATGCGGTGGGATATCGCCGGGTATTCGTGTCACTTACGCGTCATATTAACACTTTATGATCTGCAAGTTTTCACATCAAACCTAGCCTGAAGGCCGCATGGTTTCGTGATGATAATCCAAGCTAACATGCACGTGTATCTATCTGTGGTCAAATAGTAGAATTACATTGCATCGTCATCAGAAGAAAAAATGCCAAGTGGAGGTATGGCTCTCACGCCAAAAGGCGTGAATGGCTCATAACGCTTGGCTATAAAATCACGCCAAAATGCGTTAACGACTCATAAAGTGTTAATTAGTAGAAAAATTCAAAATATCGACCAAATTTTGTAGCATATGAATATCTATAAATTTTCTTAGAATAATCCATTTCTTAGAAAAGTATCATGAATATCTTGACTTTAAATACATGAGGTCTATTTTCCATTATAAATATTAAACCCCCTTTGGACTATGCGAATGGTTTAAAGCCACCATGACAGATCGGTTAATAAGTGTTTTATTTCTGTATTTTTATACGAGTCTTATTTTGTTTACATTGAAATTCAGTGTTTGTATTATCATAAGTTTCTTACATGCGGTCCGCACAACATTTTTAAATTGGTAGCTGGCCCGTTGTTAAAAAAGGTTGTTCATCTCTGGTGTAGCCATTAACAGCATAATCTTCAATGATAACTCATCAATTGTTTGACGAGGATCTGAATCCACCATCGACTTCAGTATATTATCTTCTAATTTCTGGGATCGTCCTTTTCATGTGAATATCTTTGAAAATCCTATTTTCATGGTTAAACTTTTTAACCCTTTATAGGGCAAATTAATTATTTTGGTTTTTTTTATTTTTTTATTGTTATTCACAATACTTATCGTCAACAACAATAAATTAACCAAAGAACTTTTTCGACAAAATATGACGGTACTAAGGTTGACATTTCTATGGGCGCTCATGGAAATATAGATCTTAAAACGACTGGTTAATATATTAACCAATTTCAGCCTTTGCCCTATTAAACCACTGATGACTCTTGTTTAGTTTCGGAATATTCGAAATATATTTGTATCGTTAATTTTTTATTCACTGCTTAATTTGCCTTTTTGCAAACAAAAATAGCATACAATGACGTAAGTGTGCATATTCATAATAACGATAAAGTATCAACGTCATGTAACGATAAGAAATAATTTAATAAAGCGTGGTGTAATGTAAAATTCGAAATGGGTTAATACAGCATCATACTGTATGGATAGGTGATTTTTTCAGTAGTACGTCCCATAAAATTGTTATGAAACAGCACTAGTCGGATGCTAGACATAATTTTATCAGATCAATGGCAACGCTTTAAGAGGATTAAGCGTGGTAAGTAAACAAGGATGTCAAAGAAGCTATTAAAATTTCATTGTCGAGTCTACACTTTTATGTATTAGCTGAAGTAAATAAGGGCATAAGAATTTAAGGTAAAAAAAAATACATTTTTGTTCTAAAAATATATAAAGTATGTATTGATATACGATTATTTTATTTAAGGTGGATTCTGGTAAACCATTTGATGGTTGAGATGGGTTGTTATATGGAATTGTATCATGGATACGTGGATATGGTTCTGGAACACCGGATGTTGCCATTCAACTAACTCAATATCTCGACTAGATCGGTTTCGTAGTCGGTATTGAATAAAATATGGTATCATAAAGATTCATTCTTACTGATCTATAGCATGTAGTTATTATTTTTATAATAACATTAATCGTGCAACTTCTTATACATTTGTACCCAATGAAAATTAATAAATTGATGTAGAAAAATTTAACTATATTAAAAATGTATATTTCAATCATTTGCATAATTCAAATATTTTTATACAAAATAAAAGCCTCAAAATATTTATAGAAGTCATTTTCGTATCAGAAATGGCAATCGGATATACATCAGTGAATTGGCTATTAAAGAAAATATGAAAAAATCCATCTTTAGTAGATGTGAAAAGGAATCGAAGGATATTTTGCTTCCAAACCTAGTAAATGACACCAAAAACTTTTTATATAGATGGATGAAGGTTGTTTCTACCGAGGGTGAATACATACAATACGTATTCTAATGTACCCTAATCTTATTTATTTAGGAATATTTGACAAAATTAAATGATCAGAGGATAAACACATCATCTAATGGTGTTAAATTATTTATTTACCTTTTCAATAAACATTTCAATACAAAATTGGTTAATTTAAAATGCAAATGGCTGTATTTGAAATGCAAAAGGATGTATTTGAAATGCAAAAGGGTGTATTTGAAATGCAAATGGTTATATTTGAAGTAAAAAACCTGTATAATCATCGATTATTAAAATCGACTATTTTGATCTAGATGAGAATTTAAGTCCCACTAGCTTGTAAAAAAATCCTAATTATATCTGCATCTGTCGAAGAAATAAAATAATTCAATTCGAATGCTGAAAAAACTTGTGGACAAAAGTAGTCACTAGAGGAAATGTTATAGCACCAATAGAAGTTGAATATCAAAAGACAATGGATATTTATCTTAACGAAGATGAAATAGTCCAAATTTTAGATGGAATTTTAGAATTAATGGCGCATAAAACTGTTTACAGCAAAACAGCTAGATTTTTCTTATAAAAAAATATGAATGTTTGGGGCTAACTGATAAGTTAGAACATTTTTTTATTGATAATAATCATATAATGGATAGTAGTACGTGGTTTTTAAAGGTTAAATCTAAAAATACTCGAGAGTCTTACGTTAAAGAACAGGATTATTAGTGATAGGAAAGATGAACGATTTATATTTTTAAATAATTAGGTAAACGTGAATTTTTTATATTGTTTTTTGAAAATAAATAAGGATATAATTTTTGTTTCGATATATATTAACGCACACCCTAATTTTGTAAGAATTTCAAAATTCGTATAACACGGAATTGTATTACACGACGCTTTTTGGTACCATACGACCGTGTTATGCGAGGTTTGAGGGTACATTTAATTTCAGGAATCAAATAAATATTGGGGCAAATTTTTTTATTCTGTATTTTACTGATTATGATTATTATTTTTACTGTACCAAAACGTTGTCTAACCATAATTATCAAAGTGTCTTACTAATAACTGATTATAATATTTATAGGGATAATCTTATCGCTCATCATATTTTGAATTCTAAATAAATCTTTTGTTTCGTGCATTATTTAATATACAATGAGCTGTTTAATTGATTTTTATTAATGTTTTACATAGTTTTTAATACAAAATATTTATCTACAATATTATAAAATCAGTAATATTGTAGACATTTTTTACACTTTAATATTAGCTTCAATCCAACTAACAAGTTCAAACACTCTAACATTTACATCGGGATAACCACGGGCACAAGGCACAACACCTGCTACAATTCCATATAGAACACCGTCATATACCAATGGGCTTCCAGAATCACCCTGTATTTATTCAAATAAAATTAATTAAATTAAAATATAATATTGATTCGTTATATTTTATTATACTTACGTAACAATGTCCTTTATTTATACTGTTAAAAGTACATAAAACTGACTTTGGCCAATTTTTCGAGAGTCTTCTTTCACATTCACTTTCATCGATGGGATAAGTTTTCAATATTTGAAGATTATTTGGCGTTATTCCATTAGGATGCTGAAAATAATATAAAATTATTATTTAAATTTATAAAATAAATACAAGTGTATACTGACACTTGTCAATCCCCATCCGGTAACTGTTAAAGTATTATCTAAAGAAATATCTTCGGTGGGTAAATTAATTGGTCCAACATTTCTATTATACTCAATGTCAATGTCAGTTTTTATTAAACCTATGTCGTTGTCAAATACGCTTGCATTATACTTTTCATGAGTAAATCTTTCTATAATATTGTATGAAACTGTTGTATCGTTGAGCTTATTCGAACCAACGAACGCTTTTGTCATCCCTTCCCTATAATATATAATAATAAGGATAAGATAATTATTTAAAAATAATTTTGATAATTACGTAATGCAATGAGCTGCTGTGACTATCCATCGTGTATTTAAAATCGATCCACCGCAAATATATCCATCATCAATACTTCTTAGTGATGCTTGATACTTAATTCTGTATGATGCGTCATTTCCACCGACGATTCTGTTGTCTTTTGCATAATATCCTAAAATAATAATTAAAAATACATATAAAATCGTATTTTTATGAATACTATAAAATTGTTGATTACCACTGATATATTTGACTAATATCACTAATATTAAACAACAATACTTTAGATACATTGTTTTGAATAGCTTTTGTAGAATGAAAGAATATTATATATTTTTATTTTCTTTTATAATAACGTTCTGTGTAATTAACCTAAATCATTCATATTGACTTTTAAGTTCATTACACTACATATATAAATAAAAATGTTCTATATAGTTTATAGACACAACGAACTCTTCATTATTATTTCATTAATATAAAATTATTTTTTTTATGATTGGATAATCAATTTATTTTTTATAAAATATGTTGAGCTTATTTTGTAATTAAAAAAATATATATTTTGATTTCATTCTAGCTATACATAAATTTTCTATAAATAGTAATATTTTTTATTATGATTAATAATATTTGTAATTACATTATAATATATATCGCGTAATTGTAAATATATACTATTTAAATTATGATAAACAATTGCACCAGACATATGCGTATTATATTTTTTTATGTAAATCTTTGTCATCGTTGATACAGATGAAAACAAATATTTTATCTCTATTTTTATTTAATAAATTAATTAATAAAAAACAGACGATTTATAAACTCTCTCACTTAAATCCCTTCAAATAATCTTACCTTATGTACAATCATATGTTTACTTTACTTGCATGAAAACGTATCAAGAAAAGGAGTCAAAATCTCTAATAAAAAATATGATTTACTATAAACGTCAATTTCGCGTCGGTATCGGAAAAATAAATGTGTTATAATAATTTAAATCCTGCATTAATTGTTATTATTTGAGAATTTTGTAAACACATTGCCTACGGGGATCGTGGATTCCACAACAATAGCTTTTTTGCGTATGTCCGGGGCGCGCATATCACACGCTAGCCGACAGTTACACGTTTGATCAGCTGTAACTTTTACAATGTTTAATTTTTTCAAATATTTTTCTTTTAATTAGATACTTAATAGCAGTAGCAATACAAAAAAATGTGACCTTGAGACGATTTACGGAACGTGCGGGAAGTGCACATAAAATCAAAAATTGCCAACGTTTGTCAGTAATTGCTTAATATTTAATATTTACTCTGAAATGAACACCATTTAAGGATTTATAATAATTCTTTGAATAGATTTTTTTAACTTTTCACTATTACAATCTATTGTTCTTTGAAAGGCGGTACTGTGCTATCTTTAATCTGCTGCTACTGTTATAAAGTTTTGGTTTTTGAAATAATTTGGGTAACTACAAACAAATCCATTCATTAATATTATTTAATGCCTCTTTAAGAAAAAGGTACGTGTTTAGATTTTTTTTGTGTAATATTTAAACCCAAAACGAATCCCATTCAAGATATTACAACATTTTTTATTAAATACACGTTTCACAAACACTTTTTTTTGTCTTCATTAGCTAGTTATAAGCTAAGCATTTCAAGGAAAACATCAAAGTTTATTTTGTCTTTGCGATTGTGCGGCAGTTTTTGTGCATTTCTGTTTAATTAGGAAAAATCTAACAAGATAGTCGGAATCATAAATTGTTATAAGGAGAATAACAAAGAAACAGAATATATTCAAAATTAACAAGACAAAATACGGAGTTATAAAAACAGTTGTAGAGAAGAATAAATATATATATAGGTAGTTATATTCTACATTTAACATTTAAAGTCTTGTAATATAAAAAAAAACAATTTAACCCGTTTATAAAGTTTGGTGACCTCTTCTCTTAGGTATTTTATTTAAATTTATTATCCAGTAAATGTTGTATTTAAAGTAGTTTAATTTTTAGCCTAATATATTGAACTATTAAAGAATTTACAGCGTTTTGCTTCAGTTGTCTAAAATGTTAGGGTTAGAAAAAATTATTAAATTATTTACCGCTTAAATTCCTTCTGCGATAAAACACCTATTTATTATTATTATCATAAATATATTTTTTCATATTTAAATATACAAAAATATTCCAATAAATATAATATTCAACAAAAATGTTTCCCATCCAAAAAAATGATTAATTTTAAGTGAATCACGACGGGGACGAAATATTTGTCTAATCAAATGTCACTGTTTACAAATTATAGAACACATTTTTTATGACAGAATCGCGACAATTCTGGCAAGTTCATAAAAAAATCGTGACAGCCAAAGGGCTAGAAACTAAAAGAATTTATTTTTTACACGAAACTTTTAAAAATCTAGTTTATTATTTCATTAATACAGTATAAAAATATGCATGTTTACATACCCCAAGAATATGCGTATAATATGACAAAGAACAAATATCATCTTATTATCCTGTGTATAGTTTCCGGTATAATTACAATGAAAACAAGATTTATTACTATTTATAAAACCTACTATGGAATTCATAATGCGTAGTATTTTTTTTTACATATTTGAATAGTTTACTATATAAGATATATTTTTTATATCCACATTGCCTAATGACACAGAGCAGTGAAGATGTTAGGCTTTTGTGGTCTGCTTATTATATTTTCAATAATATTCCCAGGTAAATAATTATTTTTTATAATTATGTTGTGTTAAAATATTAATAATTAAAATTGTTTCAAGGCAATGCTCAGAATAAAATTATCGGTGGCAAAGATTCTGAAAATCGGATTAAGTATCAGGCATCAATAAGAGATAATGAAAATATTCATATTTGTTCAGGAACTATAATACATATTCTCTATATATTAACTGCAGTAGATTGTATTTCGTAAATATGTTTATTGATTTTTTATTTATGAAAAAAATATACTTTATTAATAAATTAATTATTTTCAGTAAAAATCCGACTAAGATATACGTGGGGTCCAACTCTTTAGATGCTGGCACTGCGTACGATATTATCAAAAAAATTCCACATGAAAATTATAATGCGATAAGGAATTTGCACAATATTGGATTAATAAAAACTACTGAAAGCATAGCTTTCGATAATTCTGTCGGATCAATAGGAATATTCCCATTGAGATATGGTGACAATCAAGCCTTAATATTGACCGGATGGGGATCACAATTAGTAAGCTGGAATGTAAAACATACATTTTATATACGTATTATATCTTTTAAATAATTAATAGCCAACAGAGGGCTTGAATACAAATTTACAAGAATTAGTAACGATATCTAAGAGTAGACGCGATTGTTCGACGGCGCTTGGTACAAATATACCAGATGAGGTAATTTGCACGTCTACCGTCGATGGACAAGGAGCCTGCCATGTATGTTATTTGCATGTATCTTATAAATAATTAAGAATATATGTTCATATGTATTTGTATGCTCAGGGAGATATTGGAGACCCCCTTGTCAACAATAATTTGCTGGTAGGAATTATGACTTCTAAGTACAAATGCGGCAGTGGTCCAGATCAAAGCACTAGAGTTCAATCATATTTCTGGTGGATAGTTCTTAAAATACTCGTAAATTAATTCACTTGTATGAAAAGTATATTATTTATCATTTTTTGTTGTAAAATATTAGTCATTCAAATTAAATTAATAATATTTTACAACATACAATATTAATATAATTATAATTTAATTATATTAATATTGTATGTTGTAAAATATTATTAATTTAATTTGAATGAATAATAAAAGAATGATAATATTACCTAATAAACTTGATTAGTGCTGATTATAATCATCGGCTAGATTTTGATGTATCTTTACAATTTAATAAAACATCTTAGAAATAAATATGAAGTATGACTCTCTGGAAATATTTTTTAATTACCTTTAATTTATTTTAACTCGAAAATTCTCTAAGGCATTACACCCGATCTCTCGATTGACGCGGTAGATACGTTCCAAGAAACTAACGCGTAAATCGAGACATTAAGTTCATACAAAAATGGGGGTTAGGTTCCAGAAAACCGCGTAAAACGAGTCACAAAAAAAATACAATTTTATTAAGAAATCGATTCAATAAATCGACATTTAAATTTTATAACATAGTATATTTAGAACTGATCAGGGATCCGGAGGTGACATTTCTTCTAACAGTTATTTCGTTTTTTTAATTGTACGAACAGTATATTCATTCAGTTTATAAGTTTTTGCAGGAGATGCAAAACTTACAACAATATTTGACGTACTGCACGTGCAATGGAGGGGGTTACAGACGTCTGGTCGTTAAAGTGGGAGTAATCTGATGCAATATATACATTTGAGTGACACTTGCCACAGAATGTGTTTGATTTTTTAAAAAAAATATTGTTTTTTCTGACCGCGTAAAATGGGTACCGCGTAAACTGAGGGATTGGTGTAATTTAAATTTGAAGAAACGTAATGCTTTAATAAACAAAAAATAATATTTTTATATTTTTGATGTAGAAAATAAAAATCACGAAAGATCAGATCATGGTGTAGATCAAATTTACCAATTAAGTACACATTTTAATAAAAAAAACTGAACTCATCCGTCACGGCGCCTAGAAAACAGCCGTGTCATCCGAAGGGGTTCTCTCAGAGACCCCAATTATTTAAGTCAAGATATTAATTCTTTATCGTTTTTTTTTTTAAATGACTTGTTCTAAACACAAAAATAGTTATTCATGATATGCTACATTTTTCTTCAGTCGGTACCCACATGTCTGAAGAGTTTGGTTCTTCAGGATTCTCTGCAATGTGGCGGTCTTCATTTGCGATGCCCTTTCCCTCTCTCTCCGTACTCGTACGTTTTTAAGCGCGACAAACTTCTCCAAACTATGGTATTTTCTTACAAAATGTCCAAAGTTTAAAAAATCCCTTTTAAACATATGGTAGAAATCTTTTTAGGACATACACGTTTGAACGTTTAGTGGTCCAAGGTATTCTCAACAGTTATTGTCAGCACCACATTTTAAAGATGTCTATTTTATTGTTCTCATTTATGGTCCAGATTTCTAAGCCGTAATTTGATAAAATAAAAATATAAAAACTATGTAATAAACCTTTTTTTTAGACATCGTATTTTTAGTCATCTCTATTCGCCTTCTTATCTCTGTCTCACAATTTCCGTTACTCATAAGTAATGTTCCGGGATATATAAATTCTTTGACCCTTTCCAGATCCGGAAAATTAACAGATCTGGTTAGCTGATTACTACTGTCGACATTCATCAGTTTGGTTTTGGTAATATTAATCTCGAGTCCTAGTGTTTTTACTTTCAAAGACAACTCTTTTAATCAGATCGGCCGTTTCTTATTTATTGGTAAACTACATAGCAATGTTGCATAATCAGCATATCTTAGATTCATTTTTTTTAAAAACCACCAAGTTTTAGTATCACGACAACGTTATACTAAAACTTGAAAGGTTCTCAAAATACCTCTCAAAATGCAAACCGAATGACACTAATCTGTGGTTCTTATTTGAGATATGTTTTTCATGATCTGTATTTAATAATACTTTTAACTGATCCGTCACGGCGCCTCGAAACCTACGATTCTAGACGATGGGGTCTATTTTGTATGAAATTATTGAATGAAAATATACCCCAAACATTTCAAGTCAAAACATTGATTAATTCATCATTAATATCTTAGATAAAACGGATTATTCTGAGAATAAAAATAGTTATTAATGATATTCTTCATAATTTGGTCGATATTTTGGATTTTTTTAACTTATCAATATTGATTGCAGACTGAGCACTCACCGCCGAACTTGTCAATTGCATGGTTTCACTCGCACTCGGCATATCGTACCGGATGCGAACGAGAAAAAAACATCACGCGCATGACAACAGCATCGAATATGGTTGTTTTTATTTTTTTCACAATCGGAGACAATAAAGGACAATGATTATTTATAATATTTATTCCTTAGAATTTTTTTTGACAAATACAAAAAGCTTGTGACTTTCAGGATTATTAAAACAGTTATTCGAGAAAAAACGTGATGTGACATTGTAACAACAATAAAAAAAATGGAGACTGAAGAATTATAGAATACATATAAGGAATTAATATACATGTTCTATTAACGTTCTGAAAATTCATTATTTTTTTTTAATGTATCAAAATTACATTTGCTATCCAAGATGTCATACTAAATACTCTAAAACATATATTACAGGTAATCCTTTGATACATGGTGACATAGATGATGCAACACCATATATTACGTTATTCCTCACTGCTGGGGATCCAATGTCTTTCTTTAATGTTAAAAAAGTGAACATTTTAATGCTTTCATAATAAATAATAATAAATATATACATATTTAATTACATACCAAACATATTCCTTGTTCATTTGTCGTGAATGTACATAATAATGAAGACGAAATAGCCTTATTAAAGCGTATGGAACATTCCCTTTGCGAGATAGATCTAGTTCTCAGACTTTTCAATGTAAAAGTAGTTATTCCATTGATATACTATAATTTGAATATTATTTATCTATGACAATAATATTATATTTATTTTAAAATACACCAACTTTATTCAATCCCCATCCCGATGCAACCAATCGAGTTAACGGCATTAAATCTTCTTCTGGTAATGATAAATAACCATATTTTTTACCAGCTATAGGTGTTAATGATTTTACTAATCCAATATCATTAACGGACGATGTACTATTATATTTTCGATGCTGAATCAATTTTGCAATTCTGAATTTTGTCATAGCGTTGCAATTTAATTTGATGGACCCAGCGGCGATAATTTGAGGTCGTTTTCTTAAACAATTAACAATATAATTAAATATCAATTACGATTAACATTTTTTTAGACTTACAAAACACATGCAGCTGATGTGATGACCCATAGATGGCTGATCAAAGATCCCTCGCATATGTGAATTGAGGTTTGAAGAGAAACTTGATATTTGATTCTTCCTCGAGCATTATCTCCCCACAAAATACTCTGATTTAAATCTATTTCATCAGATTCCTCTTCCGAATCGTAAGCTGCAACTAAATTAAATTTATTAAAATAAATATTTAAAGAAATATTCCATTGTATGCTTAAATGTTTCACCATAAGAATATGCTAATAATATTATATAAAACAAAAATCGCTGATTCATTTTTAATTGTTGTCTGAATAAGCTATTGTTCTAATGAAGAATTTTATTTACAGGACTTATATACTGGATTTTTTATGATGCTTGATTCATCATTGTTTTTTTTATTTAGATTACTATTTATACTTGACAATGTAATACTATGAATTTATAATGTTCTTTGTTCAGAACCAGGGGTTATGGGGGGTCGGACGAAAGATATTCTTATTTAAATCATTTTAGAATACAGTTAATATTTAGGATGGTTTTATATACCGCAATAAATCTTCTATATCATATTGAAAGGCAAGTTATGATCAATCTCCACTGATGTGTATGACATCAAGTATTTATGTACCGGCAAATTTTGAATGGAAATTAGATACGGCAATCAAACTAGGGTGAAATTAATATTTACTATCTTATCTCATCAACAGTTCAATGAATTTTACTTATCATTACATGAAAAAAATATTACTTACTATTGTTAATACAAGAGATAAAATTGCGTATCTTTAAAACATATACCTAACTTGAAAACAATTCTTTTGTAATATTTTCCGAAAATTAGTAGTGATGACTATTAATTTATTTAAAGCAGGATTTTCTTATTATGCTGCAACGAAGTTGTTGAAAGTGTAGGAACATGCCTGACGCCATACCAGATGTAAGCATTCATCTCTCCGATATTGTGATCAATATCGATAAGATTTGAGATTCAAGGACTCAAAATCATTATTTTAATAGAGTAGCGATTATTGTGATGTATTACAAAAAAATATTCGTGATCAGAGAAAGGAATGTTATTTTTTTTACATAAATTACTGTTTTAATCAATTACTTTACCGTCTTTTACGAGTGTTGAAACAATATGGAGAAGGCTTAGGGAAGATAGTTGTATGACAAGATCAACTACGAAAAAACCACTTCTCCTAAAACAAATGACTCCAAAATGCAATAGTGTACTGGATCTGTACTAGAGAGGACTACTGAAAAAATATCTTCTGGAGTAAAAGCAAATTTATTTTGTTTAGTTCAGATGGCATTCAGTATGTAAGGTGAAGAACAGAAGAAATGCTTCGAGCAGGAAAAAATGTTTTTGGATGCTTACTATGGAGTTGAGATGTTCGTCGATGGAACCTTGTTCCATCTATAGAACAATACGTACCTTATAATAAACGACTGTATCTTCCAGGACTATCGGCCTAAAACGGTAAAAAAAAATTGTATAACCATTCACATTAGTTTAGGAAAAAAAATATCTAACATTCTCTTGGTCTTTCATCAAACATTTAATAGAAAAATTGAATATTTCAACATTGCAGGACCTCAATTAAACCCCCATCGAAAATTTATAGCACAATATGGAAATAAATTTCAAATTTAAATTTAAACAACATTAATAACAAAGGTCTAGTATGAAGAATGGTTTTCCTAAAAATAGAGTGTTCATAAGTGTTGGGTGTTAATTTAAATCGTGTTATTTTTGAAATAATGATAAAATGATGTTTTCTATTTAACACAATGAGAAAGGCGAGACGTGACAACCTCTTGGGATTCGATATCTAGCACATATTTTAAACTAGCCTTGCCGATGAGGTCTATTTGGGACCCCGTTGGTTTTTTATTTTTCTAGAATAACTCTTTTAATATAAATCCTATATGTCCCAATTTTTTTGTAAAGAATAAATCTAAATAATCATTGACTTTTTTTGTCCATAATTTCCATTAGCACGGAAGATGATTTTTTATATCGCTTCGTACCGGATGCGAGCGAAAAAACCACATACAACGAGCCGGGAGCGTGCCTAAGTCGTGGCGGAACATCGTCTAGTTCGCACGTCACTTACGCGTCATATTAATTAGTAAATAAATCCAAAATATAGGTCAAATTATGAGGCATACCATGAATAACTATTTTTATTCTTAGAAAATACCAATGACATGACAATACCATGACATTTCAAAATAAATGGCTTGGTATTGTCGAAGAATTTACAATATCTTGCCTTGAAATGTTATGGGTCTATTTTTATACATTTATGTCATACAAAGTATACCCCATCGACAGGCCGTTGTTTGGAGCCGCCTGAAACATATCAGATTGTTCGGAAAGTAATTTCGTTTTTTTTATGAAAATGAAAGACGATTTTCTTATAGTGAATAAATATGTTTATTCAGGTCCAATACCTTTTGCCATCTTTCTTGCAGTATCATGATTCGACCCTCATAAAATGTTTGTTCTTTGCTGACAAAAACTGATCTAGGTGATTTTTGACCTCCTCATTTGAAGTAAAGGTTTTAAGATCTAAAAAAAAGTAACCTTAAAAAAAACCTTAATAAATAATAATCAAAAGGTGCCAGGTCTGAAGAAAATGGTGGTTGTGGCAGTATATCCCATCCAAGCTGAAAAGGCTTTTGGTCTCGCATTGTCTTGATGGAACACTACACCTTTTCTATTGATCAATTCTGACCTTTTATATTTAAGTGAATTATTCAATTTGTCTAGCTGATGACAGTATACTTCAGAATTGATCATTGTGTTGTCTGGTAGAAGTTTAAAATAACGATTCCTTTGAAATTCTACCAAACAGATACCATCACCTTTTTTTGATAAATATCGGCTTTCGGAGTGCTTTGAGCCGGTTAATCATTTTTAATCATGATCTCTTGCGTTTTAACATTATTGTAGACAAGCTTAACCTCATCCCCAATGATGATGCGTTTCAAAAATGGATCATTTTCTTGACGTTTGAGGAACAAAACACAGATGTCTACGCGTCGGCACAAATTTCTTTCCCTAAGAACTTAAGGAACCCATGTGTCAAGCTTTGAGATTAAACCTAGGCGTTTTAAATGATCATGAAGATCGAATTCGATAAATTTAATCTCTCAGCGATCTCATAAGTTGTTTTTTTTTTGTCAAATAATGTCTTTATTGTGTATCAACTTCAACTGGCCTCCCAGAACGTGGTGCATCAATAAATCTTCTTCTTACACATCGGATTTTTTCTTTGTTTGAACAGCATTTTTACCTTTTAAAATATACAGAAAATGCTGCTTTTCACTTTCCATATTTGAAAGGGCACCAACCAAAAAATACTACTTAAAATAAATCGAACTTCTTCACAAGCAAGCCTTGCTATATTAGCTATCTAAATATGTAATGATTATAAAGTGTAAAGTTGGCTGTGAAAAAATACAATTAAGTCATCTGTTGGGAAGAAACGAAATGACTCTCCCAACAACCTAATATAAATTTCTGCCTATAGTTCAAAAAGTTGCTCTAACACACTTAGAACCATATCAAAATATAATATGAGTCATTGCCGTGAATTCAAAAGCAACTCGATAAAAAGTCGGACGCCGGATGAAAATCTTTGCCCCCAAGCCGTAGTTTTGTGACCGCTGTTTTAATCCTACAAAATAATGCGTAGTATTATTTTTTATATTAATATAGAGTTGTTTTTTGTATTCATATATTGCTCCGTAACACAAAGCAATGACGATGTCCGGTAAACTACTTATTATATTTGCAATAATATTGCCAGGTACTTATATATTTAATTTTGAATATACATAAAATAAAATAATAATATTTTAAATAAAACATTTTCAGGTAATGCTCAAGATAGAATTATTGGTGGTAATGATGCTGAAAATCGAGTTCGGTATCAAGCATCAATACGAAATGAAGCGAATCGTCACATTTGTTCGGGAACTGTGATACATTATTTATATACATTAACTGTGGCCGAATGCATTTTGTAAATATATACTGTTTTTATTAAATAATAATTCATTTTTAATTTATTATAACATTAATAAATAAGTACGTTAAATAAAAAAATATGTTTGTCATAGATCGATCTAATTATTTAAGATACGGTACAAAGTATGATATTCAGAAGAAAATTCCTCATGAAAATTTTAATTCGCTTCGAAACGTTCACAATATAGGATTAGTAAAAACCACTGAAAATATAATTTTCGACAATGCTGTCGGATTAATATTATCCGTTCCATGGAGATTTGGCGACAATGTAGCATTAATAATGACCGGATGGGGATCAAAAAGAGTGAGTGGATATGGAATTTATTTTTGATATTAATTTATGCTCTAATTTGTATTATATATCATATAGATATTAGGTGGTTTAAGTGTAGAAATCCAAGAATTAAAAACCGTATCGAAGTCAACGTGATTGTTCGACGATGCTCGAAGAGGATATACCGAATGAGATAATTTGCACATATACTAGAAGAGGACAAGGAGCTTGTAACGTATGTTTTAAATATTATTTAATATTTACATATATATTATATACTTGAATGTTTATGCATAGGGAGATATTGGAAACCCCATTGTCACTAATAATCTTTGGCTCGTCGGAGTTATGACTTCCAAGTACAGATGCGGCAATGGTCCAGATCAAAGCACTCGAGTTCAACCATATTTGTGGTGGAAATTGATATACATTTAAAATAAGTTTTTACAATTAAAATATTTGATTTAAAAATACTATAATTATGTTGAATAACGTCTGATAATAATAAAAAATTGCAGTGTGATTTTCAAAATTTTGTATAATGTAAAGTATGAATTACTTCATATTACAATTTATTATTAAATTATTGTGTAACAAATCTAAGTAATTTAAATTACCTATACATAAAGTAATAGATGATTTAATCACAGTCTCGCTGAATGAAAAGTCTCATCGCGTAGTTTGGCATTTGACACATTTGAATGTACTAAAGATTTTCCAGTGGATTATTAAAATTTGGAAGAAAAAAAAATTATTAATAATATTTTTAACAAAGCTTGGATGTAACAATAATTCTACCAATTCTAACTCTGGCTGATAACTACCATATAGTTTATGTATTTTGCACTCCAAAATCAATCTCACCAATACGTCTCATTAAAAATATTAAAATAAAATAAAACCTAAAAAAAAGAAGAAGGTGAGAGCACTTTAACCATACCTTAAAAACACATCTGCAACACTGGTTAAAAAATTGTAGCGAATTTCTTGATGGTTATGGTCAAGTAAAGAAACATATTTTTTTCATTTTTTTCTAATTAAAAATAGAACACAATGTCTTATCATTCGTGTGATCATCCTCAATGAAACGTAATTTTGATACACTTCTTGGAAATTATTTTATTACTCTAATTGTGCCTATAAAAGAAAATATTCTATATATAATTTATTAATATTATATCATCATCATCATCATCATTTGCCACTCACAAGGCTCTCACTCGCTGAGGACATGGACCTTACCAAACTCTAGCATGGTAGTCGAGGCCAAAACAGTCTCACACATGACGTGAGGGCTCCCCTTTCGTGTCCTTACCGCGGGGACCCGAGCCGTCTTAGTATGCGGTTTTTTGTAAAGAGTTTCCCTC
>JAGXCT010033815.1:0-16803 GCA_022495035.1 Philopotamus ludificatus | reverse complement strand
CTTAGACGAAAAAAATCAGACTATGATTATGGATTTACTTTTAAATCTTAAGGCAAAACTCAATTTAACCATTGTTATGGTGACTCATAATATTCATTTGGCTAATCAATCCGATCGAGTGATCGAACTTTCATTTGGGCGAATGATTTCTTCTGAACATGATTTGAGTCAGCCGCCTAGCTAAGAAGGCCGGGTCAATTTGAGTGTTCAAAACCTTGTGTTTCTTGATTAGCAATGATTAATCGAAAAATCCCCATAGCCACCACACAGGCTGTTTCTGACTTAAGAATATAGTTCCCTAAAGAGATATTAAGCCCGCCATGCTCTTGGAGCTTTAAGAGTTCACTCTCACTAAAGCCCCCTTCTGGGCCTATGCAAAGAATTATATTTTTACTCATCCTTTTAGATAGAACCTCAACTACACTGACAGAGTCGGAGGTTTCGCCAATATAGAGATCTGCTTCATTGTTTTTCTGGAGCTCAAAAAAATCATCCCATGTAGGGAACAACCGTAATTCAGGCAAAAAAGGATTTTTAGACTGTTCTAAGGCTTCATGAAGAATAGAGTTGAAATAATTGATCTTGGGTCGAAGAGACTCTACACTAATTTTACTATGGGCTGTTGGTAAAACATAAATCTCTGAGATCCCTAACTGGGTGGCTTGTGCGAGAATACCTTTGAGTTTTTCTCTCCTTAAAACTCCTATGGCAAGACTCACTTTAATGGGGGGAGCCTTCCAAGATTCCTGTTTTAAGAGATCAAGAATAATAGCTTTTTTTTCTATCGAGTGGATCCTACAAAGAAAATAGCTCCCCATTCCATTGAGGATGACCAGTAAATCCCCTTTTTTCATCCTTAGAACGGAGATTATTTGTCTTACTTGGCTCTCGTCAATAATCTGAGGGCAAGCGGGGTCAAAGTCAAGAATGGTAAAATAATATTGATTTTTAACCTCTTCCATCAAGAAAATTCCCCAACTCTAAGATCAAAAACTTCTTTTGTTTTTTCTATAGAAAGCCTCACTTTTGAATATTCTTTAGGAAACCGCTCAGAGTAAAGAGGCGATTTGTCAAACCAATCAATAAAATCTTTTTGCCTTTTTTTATAGGCTAGCTTTTTGATGGATCGAACCCACTCCCTTAAAAAAAATAAGCTTTCTGAAGAATTAAGGTTCTCCCCAACGTCAGTCAAAAAATGATGGATTTCTTCTAGTTCTTCCAAAGCACAGAGACATAATCCCTCCTCAAGAAAGAGTCGAAATTCCTGCATTTGAGAAGAGTTGAGATGTTCAAAAGATTCTAAGGGAGATAGATAATAAGAGTGTTGCGAGGAAAAAGTGACCAACTGTTCTTTAAACCTCAAAGTGAGAAGCCTCTCCTCTTGATGAAAGGTGCCATATTTCTCTAGAAAATCATGTTTAAAAGGTTTCTTAAAAAGAAGCAAAAGTCTTTGGTATTCAAAAATAGACATCAATGCATTATAATCTTTATCATTTGGCTTTTCCGAAGTGTTAAGTACCATCACAAATTCTAAATTCGTGATGGGAGAACGGCTACTTTTACGCCCTCCACGATATTTAACATATTCATCGATCACCATCTGAACCCCCCCTTTTTGGCATAAAATTTGACATAAATTCTCAAAGGGGATAATCCCATCCGTGCTATAGCTCACTAAAATATATTCTGCTTGAATGGCATCTATAATACTTTTAAAAACCTCGGTGGCTTGATCTCGATAACAATACTGACTTTTTGTTTGTGTCCAATCTTTTCTTATTCCTGCCTTATATTTAAGGACTCCTTGGGCCGTCAATTCATCAGAAATAAAAGGCTGATCCCATAACGCTATAGTATTAAGCATATGATAGTTACTACCATACTGATGCTCCTTATAGGGAGGATCCAGATAGACCACAGTTTTTGGATTGATCTCTAGGTTTTGAATCAAAGAGAGGGCCTCGCATTGGTGCACCGATACCTTAGACTCTGAATCAACTAAGTGCGGAAAAGTCAATACAATATCTTTTAAAATACGTCCCAAAGCATGCTCTCCATACCCACCAAAGCGCTTATAGTAAGCTTTAAAAACCCCTGAGGTATTGGTATAAGTCGCCGCTTGATAAAGAAGGAGTGCGAGTAAAAGGTTCTTTTCTTTTTCTTCTGTGGAACCTTTAGCTACATCAGGATACCACCGTTGAATTTGATTTCTAATCGCATCGATTTGTTTGGCATTCCTATGGGTGTAAAAGAGCCTTTCTTTGCCATAATTTATTTGATCTAAATCATCCGTATGTGGAGCATAATGCCTGCTGATATAGGCGTGACTAGGATCACATTCACTTTGATTGAGACTTGCTAGGAGAGAATTGAGGCCTCCATGCTGCGTAAAAAGACTGTCTAGATCGCTCGAATTAAGTCCAATAAACCCTTGATTGATAATATAGGAATAATGTTCCCAATCATTCACAATGATAGATCGAAAACCTAGTACCTTAGCTAGTCTGGACACCACTCCGCTCCCAGCAAAAAGATCAATCCAATCGTATTCTTGAGGATTAATCGAACAAAGCTTGACAGCTTTATTAATGAGAGGTAAGAGTCTTCTCTTATTTCCTAAGTAGGCGATAATATTTTCCCTGAGATAGGGGTGATCGAGATTAAAACTATCTTTCATGAATGAACTCTTCTTATTAAATCGCTTGTTGCTTCTTTATAAAGAGGAGTTCGACATAAAGACGAGGCTCTTCGTCTTCAACACGAATCCCCATCTGCTCAAAAATCATATCTATTAACCTAAGCGCCTCAGAAACTTCTTCCTGCTCATAGCAAATGAGTTCAATTTCTAAGAAATTTCCTAGCCCTTCTATGGTATTAAACTCCACATGAATATCTTTATTATTCAAAGATAGCTCATAAAGCACGGTTTGTTTTTCTTTTGTCAAGAGATAATGAAACCCTTTTGACTCAAGTAAAGGGATCCAGTCCTCCCTCCCCTTAGCGCTGAGGAGAGCTTGCTTCTCTTCTCTTGAGAGAGGGCATCCTAAAAAAACAAAAAATTCTTTTATTTCTTCTATAAAATCAAGAGATACAAGAATTTCTCTTTCCTCATTCACCTCGGTATTATTATGTAAGGTTTTTTGTTTGAGTGTAAGAAAGGATTGTGTACCTACTTGTCGAATACGAAAAATCCATTTTTGAGTTTTTAAATCTCCATAGTGATGAACTATATGAGAGGTAAAATAGTGATCGATTTTATGCAGGCTTCCCCCCTTTTCACAGGGATAAAGAGTGGTCAACCGTTCTATCAAATGCTGATATTGAGGAGAGATAATAGCCTTTTTTTCTACTTCTAGAACAAAAGGTTTCATAATTGTTGGTAAAGATTCATCATTTCTAAAAGGTTAAGCGCACATTCGTAGCCTTTATTCCCATTTTTAACCCCAGCACGATTAATCGCCTGTTCTAAGTTATCGGTGGTCAGCACACCATATATCAAAGGAAGCTCTGTTTGCATCGCTAAATGAGAAATACTCTTTGTCGCCTCAGCCGCAATGTATTCAAAGTGAGGGGTTTCCCCACGAATAATCGCTCCTAAACAGATGACACCATCGAATTCTGCTTCTTTTTTTCTTAAGAACTGCGCCAAAAATCCAGCTAATTCAAAAGCCCCAGTAATTTTGTATATATGTATATTATTTTCTTCTACACCATGTCTCAAGAGGCCATCTAGCGCCCCTTCGACCAACCTATCTACTATAAAGGAGTTAGTACGTGGAGCTACAATTGCAACTCTTTGAGATTGATAAAGTAGTTGCCCCTCTATTACTAAAGCCATTTCTATCCTCTTTCCTTCAAGATCTATTTAATTAATATAATAACACTCAAACATAAACTCTGACTTTTTATTAGCTCGAATATAGTATTTCTGACCTAACGGTAAAAGGATAATATCTTGAGCTTTATAAGGCGCTTCGTACTGAACTTTTTCATCTACAGAAATTTTAAGAAGTCCCATGCTTTTCAAAGAAAAAAACTCTACCTCACAGTTAGATCTCTCAACAATGAGGTAGCAGTTGCACCCATCAATTTCAAACTCCACGGCCTCATGATTATTTTGTGAGGAAGATCGAGTGCCCAATATCACAATACGGGCGAGAACTTCCTCCTTATAAGAAGTAACAGATTCTAGTTTTTTATTTGCTATCTGAATAGCGAATGAAGGTTTTAATTCAAGGTCTTTCAAAAGCCCGCTCCTCTTATTTGAACTTATTTATTATTTGAGATAGTATCCAGTTCTCTCCACTCCGAACAAAGAGCGATAATTAAGAGTAATATTCAGTTGCGACCAAATGGATATCCTGTGAGAATTAAAATTTGGAGCTCTATAACTGAGTGTATAAAATAATGCCGAGTGGTTACGAATACGATCAATCATTTTAAAAAGATCGTTGGATTTGAAGTAATTAAGAATGCTGCCACTAGATAGCTTCGATAGTTCCTGAAAATATCTTAAAGATTGATTATTTTTGCCCTCATTAAAATCTATAAAATGAAGAGAAATTCCCATATGATAAGCATATTTTCCTAAGGATTCTAAACTATACTTAGAAAAATCAAGGCTGTTAAGACTATTCCCGATGACAACAATGGCGTTATGGGTATCATTAAACCGGTTACCACTAATCGCATGGTATAAATCTGAAGAAAAATGCTCACTAGTATATTCCTGATCCCAGTGTCCTTTCTTAATTGCATTGATAGAAAGTTCTTTAGAAGTTCCAAAATCATAAATAATTCGACTTTCTAAGTCCCCTCCATACTCTACGATTCGAATGCGGTCAAGTTGATGGACTTGGTTAAAAATATTCTCTATATACTCTAGAATATCTGATTGGTATTTTTTAAGGTTATTGGTAGCGGGGACCATCACCGTTAAGGCAACTTTATTTTGCTCAGGCCTAATGGGGGCAAGCTGAATATTGGGCATCCGCACTCCATCTTGCTCAAGGCTAAAATTACTACTGCCTAGCCCATAGATATCTTGATTGAGAGCATCTTTCACACTGAGCTTGATAGTAATATTAGGGCTAGCCTCGTTGGAAACAAAAATTGTTTTAAGGTTAAGTGATTGGAGTTTATAGCTATCCATAACGTAGCTCATCATAATAGGATTGTTGAGTTCAGAAAAAAACAATGCTCCATTACGATCTATAGCGAAGGCTTGCATACGTTCTATCCCATCACTGGGGCTTTTCACTAAGATAAATTCTTTTGTCTGCGGAGAATATTGAAAAAGCCCTTTTATTTCATCGAGGAGCAAAAGGGCCTCATTATGGGCCAGAATGCGTGTTGGATATTGTATCTCGCTCTGTGTAATTTGAGAGATATAGTTACCATTAAGGTCAAAAATTTGTACCCTGCGATTTCCCTTATCTGTCACCCAAAATTGATTCTGGTACACCGCAATATCTGTGGGAGATTTAAAAAAACCAGGGGACTCTCCCTTAGATCCAAATTGAGAGATAAAATAGGGTTTTGGGGTAAGTTGGAAAATTTGAATCCGATTATTTGACTGATCAACAACGGCAAGTTTATTTTTATTAAAGAGCTCTAGACCAGAAGGACCAGCAAATTGCCCAGCTTGAAATCCAAAGCTACCAATATCAAAGACTTTTTTGCGAGTTTTTGAATTAAAAATTGAGACTTTGTCATTAATAAAAGAAGAGACATAAAGAAACCCATTCTTTTCTTTAACGGAGAGCGGACCTTTCATTCCTTCGGAAATAGTCCCTATTTTATAGAGGTTAGTATCATAGATATCAACTTTATTTCCATAGTAGTCTGCAATATAAAGTCTATTTTCTTTATCAAATACGATCCCTGCTGGGTTGGTTCCCGTAGCAAGGTATCTTAAAAAAACATAATGTTCATCTTTCGTTAATTGGGTCTTTTTTTTTAAAGGTTCGGAGTAAAGTTTTTCCAATTCCTGCTCTAAAAAAAGGTCTGGACCGTTGTTTTTTAGAAGAGTTTCCCAAACATCAATAGCGTGTTCCGTATATCCTGAGAGAAGATAGGCCTTCCCCAACCAGTAGTACGGCTGTGCATTATTTTTAGAAATTCTTATAGCATCTCTAAAAAAACTGATGGCAGCCTCATAATTCATATTACTAAAGTAATAGTATCCAGTTTTAAACGCAGCCTGTGAAAGACTCCTTTCATCAAGGGCGGAATTCTCCACACTATTTTGCGCATAGCTCCTGAAACTAGATAAAGCTAACAGGATCAAACATAAGAATCGAACCCATTGCACCCTCATAGATATCCTTCTTAGTTTAAATTCGGATTTCTTTAAAATAAAAGATTATGCCCTAAAACCCAATGTAATATCCCGAATAAAAGGGAGCCTAGACCTATGATTATTCTATATTTATTTAAGCTTTTGCCTACTTCTTCTACTCTGCTTCTATTAATATTAAAAATATTAATCACTTTTTGATTCATCATAAATCCGCCTAAGAGTGCAAATGTGGCTGGAAATAAATCGCCGAGCAGAATGATATTACTATAAATTATCTTATCTCCGCTGTGATCCACACTTGAGGCTGGGGATAAGAGGGCAATAATTCCTACCACGACAGCGATGATGCCGAGAATAGAAGAATGTCTCACTAAAATTGAATGAAGTTTTTGGACCATTTTACTTATCCTCAGTAAAACAGGTTGAGATTCATACCTACTTAGGTAAACAATAAATTGCTCTAGAGATAGATACAATCCGACAAATACACAGACTAAGCCTAGTGTAAAAATTAATATGCCATCTAAAAACATTCTTAACTCCTCTCTTGGTCAAAAACACTACTATTAAACATATCTACATTATTGATTTTTTGTTAATAGATCTTTCATTTTTTCTAAATAAGCTTGGGCTCCGCCCTGTTCTTTAAATTCATGTTCTTGCTTCTCAGGGCTCCATAAAACCAGATTTTCTTGAGGGACCTCTGCTAAAAAACGGGAGGGGGCAGGATAAAACTCTTCTTTATAGAGAGTTCTCACTTGGCAATGGCTTAGATAAAGCTTATACCTTGCACGAGTAAAGGCTACGTAGCAGAGGCGCCTTTCTTCCTCTACGGCACTTTCCGAAGTTAAAATTGATTTTTTATGCGGGAAAATATCCTCCTCAAACCCAGGAATAAATACCGCATCATACTCCAAACCCTTAGAAGAGTGGACGGTCACGATAAAAGCACTATCTTTTTCCTCTCCCTTTTCTTCATCCTCCCTCATAAAAGAAAGAAGAATATCTTGCAAGAAATTCTGTAGGTTGTAAAAAGGCACTTTCATCTGTTGAGCTCGATTTTCATACTGCTTAGCAATCATCATAAATTCATTGAGCGCTAGAATACGGGAGTCACTTTTTTCTTTATACAGAGCATTAATCGCGGCTTCAATATTAAATTCTTCGTATAAGGCCTTAATTGTCCCACTGACGCTATAATGTTTAATCTTTTCCTGAAAATGGCTTAACTCTACACTAAATTCGCTTAACTTTTCCTGCTCTTTTTTTCCAATCACTCGAGTATCAATGGAGTAAGCTTCTTTCGCTGCATTTAAGAGGCTCATTTTATTTTCATGCGCCCATAAGGCCAAGCTTTCTAAAGTTTTTGGACCTATCCCTCTTTTAGGGAACTGCACAGCTCTATAAAATGCTTGATTATCGAGTGGGTTATAAAGGAGTTTGAGATATGAAAGAACGAGTCTAATCTCACTTCTTTCAAAAAAGGAGAGGCCTCCTGTAACGGAATACGGAATATTATGGTAACGTAGAGCTTTTTCAATGGTTCTAATTTGAACATTTGTTCGACAAAGGATAGCTTGTTTTCCATAATTGATTTTAGCTTCTATACGGTTAGAAAAAATTTGTTCTGCGATAAAGTTGGCTTCATCTTCCGGATCGGAAGCTTCATAAACGGTGATTTTATCTTTTCTTTCAGCTTGGCCAACACTCTCAATTTCTTTGGCATGGCGTTGACGATTATGAGAGATAACACTATAAGCTGAGTCAAGAATAAGTTTACTATTACGATAATTCTTATTTAAAACGACGATTTGGCTTGGGTTAAAATCCTGAGGAAACTGAAGAATATGGCCGATATCAGCCCCTCTAAACCCATAAATGGATTGATCATCATCCCCAACTACACAGATATTTTGGTGCACATAGCTCAGCTGTTTGAGCAAAAAAGATTGGGATAAATTACTATCTTGATATTCATCCACAAGAATATATCGACTTTGAGAGGCCCATTGCTCACAAACATCTTTATTTTGTTTGAAAAGATGAATGGGTTTGACAATCAGATCATCAAAATCAAAAGCATTGCTGGATTTTAGCTTAGTTTCATAAAGCGAATAAACGAGGTTAAGAGGAGATTCTAAAATATCTTGGGGGGTTTTGAGTTGATTTTTTGCGGAAGATATTAAATAAAGGGCAAGCCCTATAGGAAAAGTTTCCTCTAAGATCTGGAGGTCTCTGAGACACTCTTTAACCACTTCTTCCTGATCTGAGCGATCAAAAATAGAGAATTCTTTGAAATATCCCATTTTTTTATACTCTTTTTTCAGGATAGAAAGCCCAAAAGAATGAAAAGTGCTCACCGTTAGATTCTTAATATCCTCTAGTAGCAAGGCCTTCACTCGGTCCTTCATTTCTCTCGCAGCCTTATTCGTAAAGGTCAGCGCAATAATCTCCTGAGGCTCAAACCCGATAGAAATTAAATGGGCGATTTTATGAACAATCACCCTTGTTTTGCCAGAGCCTGCCCCCTGCTAAAACAAGAAGCGCCCCCCCAGAATGGAGAACGGCCTCTTTTTGACTTTCATTGAGGTGATTTAATAGTGACATTCAAAATAGCTGAATTATTCTGAAATAGTGCGTTTTTTGAGATCCTTAACGGCACGTGAATTTTTAAGCTGCGCTTTTTTACCTACTCTATCTCTTAAAAAGAAGAGTTTCGCACGTCTTACTCGACCTTGTTTAATAAATTCTATTTTTTGGATGTTTGGACTATGAAGGGCAAAAGTACGTTCCACACCGATTTCTCCAACGAGTTTTCTTACTTTAACCATTGTTTGGTTACCAGAACCATGCATATCTATAACGGTTCCTTGAAAAATTTGAATACGCTCCCTCTTTCCCTCAATAATTTTAAAAGAGACCTTAATAATAGACCCTGTCTTAAAATTCATTTCACGAACGAGGTATTCCTTTTGAACAGAATCAAGAATTGCCCCTATATTCATCGACATAATATACCTCCTTTATCGCATGTATAGCATCGTTTAAATTTAACTCTTTTAGATCCAAATCTTTAAATAAATCTGGTCTTCTCCTAAAAGTATTTATGAAAGAAGACTTTGTTTTAAATTTATGAATCTCTTGATGATTTCCCTTTTGCAATACCTGTGGAACCTCAAGGCCTCTATAAATACTAGGTCTTGTGTACTGATCATGCTCCAAAAGCCCTGAAGAAAAACTTTCATCATAGACGCTCTCCACATGATCACAGACCCCATTGATCAACCTTGTGATAGAGTCAAGAAGACTTAAAACTCCCAAATCACCATTGGTCATCACATAGTTCCCAACACTGATGAGTCGAGCATTAAGGAGAGGTTCTATACGAGCATCGAATCCTTCATAGCGCCCAGCCAGAAAAATGAGCTCTTTTTGCTGACTTAACTCTTTTGCCATTTTTTGATCAAAAATCTCCCCTTGAGGAGAAAGCATAATAACAGGGACATTAGCCTTGCAATGAGGCTCCATTGCACGCATAATAATATCTGGTCTTAATAGAAGACCTGGGCCTCCTCCATAAAGGAGATGGTCTACCTTTTTATGCCGATCTTGGGCTGAATCTCTAAGGTTAATGGTCGTAATATCGAGTATTTGATTTTGAATCCCCCTCTTTAGAGGGGCGCTACTTTGAATGAATGCTTCATAAAGTTGGGGAACGAGTGTAAATATTTTATAAAAATGGGTCGACATTTTTAAAATAGACCTTCTTATTTTCAATATCTAAAAGAGCCACGAAGTCTTCTTGAAGGGGGAGAAAAGCATTTTTATTCTTACCTTTTTCATCTTGCTCATCCAAAAGAACTTCCACGATTTCTTTTGAACCAAAATTATGGAGAGAAACAACCTTTCCCTTCAATTCCTCCTCAATAAAAACTTCGGCACCTAAGAGATCTCGATAAAAAAACTCATCTTGGCCTAAACCTCCATAATTAAGTTCATCAATATAAATCTCTTGATCTCGATATCGAGATTCGATATCTGTTCTACTTTTATCTTTCAAGGCCAGAATATAAAACCCATTTTTTTTCTCGTTAGACCTTACCGTTAAAATTTCAATTTCTTCGTATTCGGAGCCTCTTAAAATAAAGTAATGTTGATATTTTTCCTTAAAAAATTCATGGGAGTAAGCTCTAAAAATACATTCTCCACGAACACCATGAGGTTTAGTAATTTTTCCAATAGGAATTTTATTTGAGACCATGATAAACCAAACTTTTTTTTTTCTATATATTTACTTTAATTTATATAACATTGTTGGGAGGGGACAATTTTTATGTCTAAATTAACACTCAATAAATATACCCAATATTTCGCTCTTTTATGGATCTTTTTGCTTGGAGTCCCCAGTGTAGGACAGACTCAATCTAAGGCAATAGAGTATTTCAATCAAGCTCAACAACTCATTAAAGAATATCAATATTTTAAGGCTACGGGCTTCTTAAGAGAGGCGATAAAAAGTAACCCACACTACATCGATGCAAAGATGCTTTTAGCTGACTGCTATTTTGAGCTCAACAACTACAATGTTGCTTGGGAGCTTTATCTAGATATTGAACCTAGCCTCCCTGATGATGTTCCTCTTCTCGTAAGACTCGCTAAAACTAAAATTGCTCTCTCCCAAGGGTCGAAAGAAACTCTTGCGGCTCTGTTCTATTTAAACAAGGCTCATCAAATTGAGCCCAGAAATATCGATATGATAGCGACATTTGGCCATTACTATTTTGTTTTAGGGAACTATACGAAAGCGATGGATTTTTATCAAGAACTAGGTTCTCAGCCGAATAATATTTCGATCCATATCAATAAAGCCCGTGTGTATCAACAGTGGGGAAATAAAGATCTATGGCTCAAAGAACTCAAGCAGGCCGAACATATCGATAGTAATGATTACCGTGTACTTGTCGCCCTCTCGGAGTACTACACCTATAGTAATGATTACATTACAGCCACCGAGCATCTTTATGCCGCACAAAGAATAAACC
Source organism: Philopotamus ludificatus (assembly GCA_022495035.1). Taxonomy (NCBI): domain Eukaryota; kingdom Metazoa; phylum Arthropoda; class Insecta; order Trichoptera; family Philopotamidae; genus Philopotamus; species Philopotamus ludificatus. Next base: position 5,460 of record JAGXCT010033815.1, on the reverse strand, counting down.
CTTACAACTTAAATATTACAACACTTTTAGGGAGACTCTACCTTATTCAACAGGATTTTGTTAAAGCGATCCCTTATCTCAACCAAGCCATCACTAAAGACCCGACCAATTCTCTTCTTTACTACTATATCGCTATTGCCTATGAAGCTTTGGGAGATTTTCGTAAAAGTTTAGAAACCCTTAACATTGGCCTATCCCATAATTTTGGCAACGAATTCTTGCGGGTGAAGGCTGAGGAAATTGCCGTTCATAATCTTCCCATAGGAGCACAAGAGCGCAAAGATCTCGCCCTTTACTATGTGCCCTCTTTCCCTATACTTAACAATGTTCCTCCCGATACAAATAGTCTTTTTTTTCTTAGAAGAAGTCTGAGAATAGACCCACTTTCTCTCACCACAAGACAAAAATTGGCTCAAGTTTATAGACAACAAGGTTTTGTCTACGACTACTTAAAAACTCTTCAGTCTGGGTCTTTTTTGGATCCGAATAATGAAAATATTAAAAATGAAATTAAGCTGAATACAAAGTTTATCCTTCCCACTCTAGAATATAAAGAAAATATTACACCTCTTTCACCTATTGAATCAAAGCCCGTCTACCGTATCGGAGAGATTGTAATGAATTTGGATTCTGATTACCTTTATTTTAACTCAGAAGTACAAGAACTGCTCTTAGAATCACTGCATAATACAAAAAGAATATCGGCCTTTATCAAAGGAAATGAGGGGACTAGCCCCCCACCTGATTTTGAAATCCGAGCGACGGTGAGCTCTCTTATAAATAGAATCGTTCTTCATGTCGAAATCATCTATCTCAAAACAGGGGCTGTCTATAAAACCTATACTATTAACGAATATGGAAATAATCGGCTTTACCACGCACTTCTTTCGCTCACCAATCAACTGCTAAGTGATTTTTACTTAGTTGGTAAGATTCTGAGAATAGAGGGGGGTACGGCTATCATTAATCTTGGCGCCGCTCAAGGGATCCAAGTAGGAGATCGCATCCTTATTTTAAAAGATAAAGAGCTTCCCTTTTCTCTGATTAATAGTACCTCGGTTTCTGAAAATCTAAAAAATCAAATTGCCCTCGCTTCTGGAACAATCCTAGAGCTGGGAGAAAATATTTCTAAAATTACTTTTACCCCCTTAGAGAGCATTATTTTTAATATGGTGCAACAAAACCAATTTATTCTAGCTCTGAAGGACGAGGCAACATGATTATTAAGAGAAGAAAGACTCGGGAACTTGACCTTGGCGGGGTCTTAATTGGTGACCGAAACCCGATCTCTATTCAGTCTATGACAACAACACAAACTGCCGATATAGAAGAAACTCTGGAACAAATAGAGGCCCTTCAAGAAAAAGGTGCGGATATTGTAAGGGTTGCCGTGCTGAATCAAAAAGATGCGGATAGTCTCCCCTTATTGGTGGAGCTTTCCCCAGTCCCTCTTGTGGCAGACATCCACTATAACGTGGATTTCGCCCTAAGAGCCCTTGAGGCACGGGTCCCTGGGCTGCGTTTAAACCCAGGTAACATTGTCGAACAGGATAAAATCCTTACCATTGTCAATATGGCAAAAGAATATAATCCGGTGATTCGAATCGGCGTTAATGGGGGGTCTCTCAACAGAGAGCTCTATCCAGAAGCAAATGCCCAAAATATTGTTGACTCTGCTCTTAAGCACATTGAGATCTTAGAAAACCATAACTATACAAATATCAAAGTTTCCCTTAAATCAAGTGATGCGTTAACGGCAATAGAGGCCTATAAATTATTTACCCAACATAGAGATTACCCGCTGCACTTAGGAATTACTGAGGCTGGAGATGCTTTTACGAGTAGCATCCGTTCTTCCATTGGGATCGGATCTCTTTTAATGCAGGGAATCGGAGACACTTTAAGAGTTTCCGTGGCGGGAGACCCTCTTATAGAGCCCCTGATTGCTAAAGAAATTCTTCTTTCTTTGGGCCTCGCACAAGGGGTTCACCTTATAGGATGCCCTACTTGCGGAAGAAAAAACCTAGAAGTTGATAAGATTTTAGCCCTGCTGAGAGAGCAACTCGCCCACTATAAAAAAAATGTTTCTATCGCCGTTATGGGGTGCGTTGTCAACGGATTCGGAGAGGCGCATCATGCGGATATCGGGATTGTTGGAATCAAGGGAGTTTGTGAAATCTATTTTAGGGGAGAGAAGGTTCTTACTCTAAAATCCCCATTTTCTGAACAGGATATTGTCCATAATGCCATTAAAATTCTCTACTCCAACGTACTTTAGAGGCCAAAGAAATTTTAAATTTAAGGCTTCCTCCATTATTTTTAAAGTATAAGAAAAAGGTATAAGATGAAAGATTCTCGAAAAAATCTAAAAACATCCTTGTTCATAGCGCTTCAACATACTAAAGATTACTGCAAATCTATATTTTTTTTATTTTTTAGTTCTATAAAAAAGATCTTAACTAAGATTAAACTACGTCATCTTTCTACAATTTTCATTATTATCATTCTTGGCTTTTCCTTGGCATTAGGGGCTGGGCTCGGGATTTTTATGTATAAGATGCAAGATCTTTCCAATATAGAGGCTCTTAACGACTACGATCTCTACGAACTAGGAAGCACCCTCTATGATATTAACGGAAAGCCATTTAAAGAGTTCTCTCATTATACAAGAATTATTGTTCCTTTTAAAAAATTTCCTCAAACGATGATCGACACCGTTATAGCTGTCGAGGATAAACATTTTTTTGAACATACCGGTATTCGATTCACAGGTATTGCTAGGGCCTTCTTTGTCAACATGATAGCAGGGCGGGTACAGCAGGGAGGCAGCACCATTACCCAACAGCTGGCTAAGCTGATGTTCACCAATAGAGAGAGGAGTATTTCTCGTAAAATAAAGGAACTATTCTATACATTTCAGATAGAAAAGCGCTTTACAAAAGAAGAGATTTTAGAGAAATATTTAAATAAAATTTATTATGCCAATGGTGTTTATGGGGCAGCCTCTGCTGCTGAATTTTATTTTGATACTTCCATTGAAAAAATTAACTATGCACAAGCTGCTTTTTTAGTTTCCATCCCCCCTTCTCCGAGCCGATATAACCCTATTATTCACCCTATAGATGTGAGAGAAAGACAAGAGATGATTATGGGAATTCTTGTTAAAGAAGGAAAAATGACTCCCTACGAGGCGAAAATACAAACGGAAGAAATGTGGGATTTTGTTGAACTTAAACTGATCAACGGGGGATATTTTGAGACAAGAAAAAAAACACCGGACCTCGCACCCTATTTTTCTGAATATGTAAGACGGGAACTTTATCCAAAATATGGCGAAACTCTTTTTACGTCGGGCTATAAGATCTATACGACTCTCAACTTAGATCTTCAAAAGGTGGCACAGGAGTCGATCAAACAAAGGCTCCAAGATGCGAGAGATAAATATGAAAAAACAGCAATTGCTTATTACAATGCCATAAGAACCGAGGTCAGTTCTCAAAACACGGCCTATCCAAAAACCGCGGAATTTCTTGCTCTCGCCTTAGGCCTGCCTGAGCTTCAGTTTTCTTTGGGAGAAAGAGAGCAGGAAATACGTAAGGAGCTGATAGAGCCTGCTGATTCTACCCTAAGGAGCCTTAACTTGCTCTTTAACCACTTTAACATGAACAGTCTTGTGGAAATGACAAATACCGTTCTACGGTCCCAAGATCTTTCTGATGTGAATACCGATCACCTAGAGACGGCCTTTATTGCTACCGAGGCTAAAACAGGAAGAATTCTTTCTATGGTGGGAGGATCGGGGTTTAAAACAAGCAACCAATTAAATCGGGTTTATCAGGCACAAAGGCAGCCTGGATCGACGTTTAAACCGTTCGTCTATTTGGGGGCTTTAAGTAGTGGTCGATTCACAGCAGCGACAACTTTTCATGATAGGCCCATTGCTTTTAACCTCTCGGATGGGAATTTATGGGTGCCTGGGAATTCTTCTCGATATTATAGCGGAGAAACAACTTTGCGTCGGGCGCTTAACCGGAGTTTAAATATTATTTCTATTAAGCTTACCAATGCCTTTGGAGTTGGGCAAACGATCCGTAAAGCCTCTTCATTTTTAAATATTGACCCATCAAGGTTTGAGCATAATTTATCCATCGCACTAGGGACGGTAGATCTCAGCCCACTCGAAGTGAATACTGGCTTTTCTATGATTGCGAATGAAGGAAAACAAACTCCCCCTTATGCCATTAGAGAAATAAGAAACCGCTCTCATCAAATTATTGAGTCGCCAGAACAAGATCTTCTTCTTCAGAGAAAAGAGCAGCTTGTGGACCCTCGATATACCTATATTCTCACCACCATGTTGCAGGATGTCATGCAAAAGGGGACCGCAGCCAAACAACTCAAGATCCATGAATTTCAACAAAAAAACCTCGCAGGAAAAACAGGGACCACTTCCAATATGGCAGATGCTTGGTTCAGTGGGTTTAGCCCAAATGTCGTAGCGACGGTCTGGTTAGGTTTTGACCGAAGGATCTCTCTGGGAAATAACGCTTTTGGTTCCGTTCTGGCTGAGCCTATTTGGATTGATTATATGAAAAAGGCAACGGCTCTCTACCCATATCAAGATTTTGTACAACCGGAAGGCTTGATCATCGTCCCTATTCATCAAGAAACTGGACAACTGTTGCCAGAGAATTGCCTCGACTCTCCTTTACGACTAGATGAATATTTTACTCCAGAAACTGTGCCGACCCAATATTCCCCTTACTGCGGGTATCGAGAAGATGAAGAAATTGAAGAAAGTTCTTCAGACCTCTCCGATGCCGATATTTTTAACACAAAACAATAAAAGGAGGATTTGTATGCATAAGCTCTTATCCAGAACACACTTAACTGATCAAATAACTCGTTCTCTCAATGGAGAGACTGTCATTCTTAACGGATGGGTCCATCGAAGAAGGGATCATGGGGGCGTTATCTTTATCGATCTAAGAGATTCCTCTGGAATTGTACAACTTGTTTTTAACTCGGATCTCCCAAGCGAAACCTATAGCCTAGCCCAGACCTTAAGAAATGAATTTGTCCTTTCTGTCGGAGGGGTTGTAACCCTTCGTTCTGAAGACGCGATTAATAAAGAAATCCCCACAGGAGAAGTTGAAATTCTTATCACCTCTCTTCATATCTTAAATGAGTCTAAAGCTTTGCCCTTTTCGATTGATGACTTCGATCAAACAAATGAGGAAACAAGGTTAACCTATCGCTACTTAGACCTCAGAAAGTTAAAAGCAAAAAACCCTTTTATGAAACGGGCCCTTATTAACCAGCTTTTTAGAAATTTTTTAACACAAGAAGGCCTCACAGAAATCGAAACTCCGATTCTATCAAAAGCAACTCCCGAGGGGGCTAGAGACTTTTTAGTGCCGAGTCGAATCAACCCAGGTATGTTTTATGCCCTTCCACAAT